>PVKV010007146.1:0-29308 GCA_004027835.1 Alouatta palliata | reverse complement strand
ATAATCAGGCTGACACTGCTTAGAACAGTAGCACAAAAGCCTCGATGCAAGGAACTACATCCTGCTTTCCCATTAAGGACAGTACTACAATTCAAAGATCTTCCAAGATCAGGCAAAATCAGGCACGTTCAAGGTGCTATGGCCATAGACTTTCCCTCACTCCACTGGTCCACAGCTGCATTCAGACCAACCCTGAAATGTACTCAAGTGGGCTGCATTGTGGGATTGAACCCCAGCCTCCAGTGATTGCACTGACATGCACATAAGCAGTCACCAAGACACAGGCCAACTGTGGCAGCAATCGACAAGCCCCAAGAGTGTCCAGCCTGAGTCAGGTGCTTTCCTCTCTCAGCTGCTTGACTTTTTCAACCTCAAATGGAAATTGCTTCAGAATTTCCCAAATCAAGAGGAGCAGTGCTTGCTTTTTGGATCCACAGAAGGCACTCACTTGTCCAGATGCAGATGTGCACATGCAGACACAAATAAGCAATTATTAACAAGCCCCAATAGTGTCCAAACTGAAACAGTCAGGGAAATTTCCTCTCTTCATTGATTAGGCTTGTTCAACCTGCAAATAGATTCCTCAGATATAGAGGAGCCATATCTGCTATCAGCTACCCGTAAAAGATACTTATTTGTCCAGAAACAGATGTCAAATTTCAAGGGCTATTCTTCCTAGGCAATCAGGATCATAGTTGGGGCTGGCAGTGGTGGGCCAAACAGAGAGAGACTGAAACTCACCTTTGGCCAAAAATAAAATAAAATAAAAAGACAGACAGCTGCCTAGGAGGTCTTCTGAAACTCTTCTGGCCTGTGACCAGTGAACTATGAGCAACACATTCCCAGTCAGGAAACCAGACTCATTTACTGAAATACGAAGGGAGGACCCTGTTGCTTTCTGCATAGAAAGCCAATTACTGAAACGATGAGTATTGCTAGGGAAGAAGGCTTTTCATTCAGGTGACATCAGCTAGAGAGAGGGGAGATTAGTCTCAAATCCATCTCTTTCAACTGATTAAAATTGGGGTTTATATAGCAGGGAAGCAATGTAGCTACCTAAAGTCATGAAGGATGAGAGATCTGGCATCTCATTGTGTGGACATGATTATCTGGTGTTTTAGTTCCTTGCCTGAGGGTCAGTTTTCTGAGGAAGCAACTCCAATGAGACAAATGTAAGTTTCAAGTTTTAACACTACGGAGGGTCAATTTCTATGCTTATTCAAAAAAAACTGTCAACATCAGTTCTTTGGGCCAGTTGGGCCAGTTATAATAACTAGCTATCAAGAATGTCAAAGACTTTAAAAAATGCTTTATCCAAAGGAAGGGGTGAAAACTTAAAGCAAAACCTTAATTTGAAAATGTGCCTTACTTGCAAATGAGATTAATTGTGCCAGACCCAGCCATGATGTGCATCACAGATGATCTAAATTCCAACTTTTTTAACACTGACTTTTTAGGCTCATATGTTGTAGAGAAGACCACAGAAAAGCTTACCTAATAGTAACTGTATAGGCTTTTGTTCTAAAGATACAATCACTGATACTTCCAGCAGCTCCCTAATTTACAAATTCTCAGAAACCTCTATCAAGACCATCCTACAATTAAGTGTAATCACCTCCACTCTTATAAGTGCCTTTCCTAGTGGTCTTTAGATACTGGTTTTCTTTGCTGGATTCTGTACTGAAATCTGATCAGACTCTCTTTGCAGCAGACTGGGACCTCAACTAGTAACAGTATGTACAGTTAAAATTTTTTGAGTCAGTCTCTACCTACTAAAAGCCAGTCTGCCTATGGCTATGAGGTAAATTTAGCACTGACTTGAGCTTGGATTATTTAGTTGAGCCCTTGAACAATGATAAGTTTATCTTATATGTATTCCTCTAGCAGCAATTCTTGATTTTGCCTTTCCCAATTTCAGAAACAGGAACTGTAAAGATATCCTTGGGTTTTAAAAATGATCATTGGGTAATAATGAGATTTAAAACAAGCTGCCCCAAAATATGTCACCTTCACATTTGAAAAACACTTGGAGTCAGGGTTTCTAAGATGATTTGGGCCACAAAGCAGAAGACAACATGAAATGGATGGTTTCTGCCGGAGGCCATCACAACGAGATAAGCCAGATGCTATCATCACTGGACAGGAATGAACAATTTTTCTCTAACCATTACCTCCACTTTATAGCTAAGGAAGCTGAGGCTCAGAAAGTGCAAGGAAATAGCAAAAGTCATTAGTTATGGAGTGATGGGACTGAGGACTTTGGTTTGTATGATGCCAATTTTTGTTCATTGCTTGCTTTTTAATTAAACATATTGCCAACATAACTAGAAGTAAGGACTTTTAGATGACTCCTAAGAGACTGGAAAAGGCCTTGCTGGGGGGAACAGTTTGGCATCCAGAGTTGGTCTGAAAGCTCTTGAAAGTCACTTCCTTGCTCAGAGAAGAGAACTGAACTGCAAGGCCAAGAAGGCCTAATCAGGCTTTACCTTTCTGTGTCACTGGTGGTGAGAATGTAAAACAGTTGGGGAATGAAATAGATGTTTCCTCACCCCCTTCTTGGAGGCTTCCGAGGACACTCTGACTCACAGGCCAGTCTGACTGTCCTTCACATGAACCTGAGATTGTTAGTTGTTCGGATCTGCCTTTTGAATACAAAGGAAAATATCCTTTGCCTCATTATGATAACACCAATAGGATGGGCTTAAAGCCTAGAAACCAATATTGCCAACCTCAGTCATTATCACTAGAACTAAATTAGTTACCTGCTATGTTGAGCTGCTGGTGGCCCTTGAGAAAAACTCTAGCAAAGATAGTTTCTGCGTCTTTTAGATGATGAAGAA
This sequence comes from Alouatta palliata, assembly GCA_004027835.1. NCBI lineage: Eukaryota > Metazoa > Chordata > Mammalia > Primates > Atelidae > Alouatta > Alouatta palliata. Next base: position 26,468 of record PVKV010007146.1, on the reverse strand, counting down.
TGATAAACAGCAACAACTAACACTTGTATAGTGCTGCCTATTTTCCAGGTTCTGTTCTAAGTATTTCCACTGTGTTAACTCACTGAATTCTTATAACAATCTACTGTGATTAGGGATTTTCATGAGGTCACACAGACAGAGAAAGACAGAATGGAGATTTGAATCTATAGTCCATTACGCCATTTCTCATTTGGATATTTTTAAATCAAAGTCAAAGAAAGGACACATTATTTAGTGTGAAGCACATTGAAAATATTAACTGTTATCATATAAGAGGCTTAAGTTCATAGTAGTTGTTTTCTTAATAGTAATTAAGTTGAGACTATTATTTGAAATATATGCCCAGCTTTAAAAATAGTAACAATGTACTATTTGAAGAAATGAAATCTTTTCTATTTCCTCAACTTTCATCATTTTACACAATTATCTTGGAGTATAATTTTTCTTGCTCACAGTTTATTAGAAATTAGTAAAAATATTTCATTTTTATGGAAATTACACCAATAAGTAGATAAATATGCTTTCATTTTCTACAAAATAGATTTTTGTTTATATCTCAGAGCAGAAACTGATCTAGGTTTTACACTTCTTGTTTCTGTAACAACTTTTAGCAAATGTTGCGGTGTCTGTATCTATTTCTAGACACATATGTATCTATGTCTGTAATGACAATATTTTTAAATTAAGGTCACTTCCAAGTGATACTTTTGGTTCCATTATTGACATTATTTATTTGGACCTTCCTTCATTTCACAAAAGAAACTTAAGGTCGCTAAAATATATTTTCCCAGTAAGGTATAAATAATAATAGATAATAATAGATAAAATTAAAGAAATAATAAAATTAAATAATTTTAGATATAATAAAAGATAAAATCAAAGAAAATAATAAATAATAGATAATAAATAATAATAATAATTAAAGAAATAATAGATAATTATAATAGTATAATTATATAATAATAATTATAATAAAAGATAAAATTAAAGAAAAGATAAAATTATTAATTTTATCTTTTAATAATAAAAGATAATAATAATAAAAGATAAAATTAAAGAAAAGAGAAAATACAAATAAATCAATCTGATGAATTCAAGGTAATTCTTATACCCGAATATACGCCTTAAAATCTGTACATGGACTCGTGTGCTGCAATTTTAGCTTCACATTTCTAAACGGATTTAAATGTCATAGAACTTGCTTAGTTCCTAAGATAAGAAACCAAGTAGTAAGTTAAGAGGGGTACCGCTGTCCTTGGCATGGAGGCCTGAAAATAAACAAACCATGGGAATATGTCAAACATCTACCATGTGTTTGCAGAGAATACAAAGATGGTTCCTGGCCCTATTTTGGGACAAGATATCACATTCACAGCCAATATTTAGGAATATCAAACATGCCTCTTAATTGTGCCCTCAACCCTGACCAGAATCTCTTTCTGTGTTTCTTTTTCTCATTCTCCCACTCCCCACAGTGACTTTTAAAAATCTTCTCCAGCTGGGTGCGGTGGCTCACGCCTTTAATCCCAGTACTTTGGGAGGTTGGGCAGGGTGATTGCTTGAGGCCAGGAGTTCAACACCAACCTGGACAACATGGCAAAACTCTGTCTCTACAAAAGTTAGCTGGGCATGGTGGTGCATGCCTATAGTCCCAGTTACTCGGGAGAGTGAGGTGGGAGGATTACCCAAGCCAGGCAGGTTAATGCTGCAGTGAGCTGTGATGGCTCTGTGGCACTTCAACCAGAGCAGCAGAGCAGAACCCTGTCTCAAAAACAAAAACAAAAAAACAAACAACACGAAAACCCCATCTTCTCTACTTTCCTTAAATTTTCTTTTCTTTATTTTTTTTGAGACAGAGTCTCACTCTGTCACCATGCTGGAGTGCAGTGGTACAATCTCAGCTCACTGCAAACTCCACTTCCCGGGTTCAAGCAATTCTCCTGCCTCAGCCTCCCGAGTAGCTGGGACTACAGGTGCGCACCACCACGCCCAGCTAATTTTTGTATTTTTAGTAGAGACGGGGTTTCACCATGTTGGCCAGGATGGTCTCGATCTCTTGACCTCGTGATCCACCCGCCTCGGCCTCCCAAAGTGCTGGGATTACAGGTGTGAGCCACCACTCCCAGCCTAAATTTTCTAATTCTCTTTACACACCTCCCACTCCTCCCTCATCTCAGAAAATGACCTACTTCAAAAACAAGTAGAAGCTATCACCTGGGAACTGTGTTTGATTACCACCACAGAGGACTCCCCCTACATCTGTAGCTCTTTCCCCCATTTTGGCAGCCATAGAGGAGCTGCTCCTCCTTATTGCTAAGAACAATGCTTCCACGTGTGCTACAAATTTCTTTCCTTCTTGAATATGCTAAAAATTATCCCTTCTCTGTTGTTTACTCAACTGTTCTCTTTCATTGCCATTGAACTATCCTTTAGACTTCTTAAAAAGAGCCTGCCTTGACCCTGCACCCATATCTTGGACCAATGCTTTCTCTCTGATCTCCTCAGTTATAGCCAGGCTTCCCAAATAGTCTGTGCCTGTTTCCTCCTTTACCCACTTCCCAGTAACTCCTCATGCCATTTGACTCTAGAGCCACTAAAACTGCACTTGTAAGATGACCAGTGACCTTAGCTGTGCTACATCCTATGAACATCTTTCAACTTTTTGAGTTCCTTAGTGTGTTTGAATACAACAACTCTCTCCTTATTTTGATGAGTGAGGCAGAGTTAACTTCTTTGGCTCACAAGTAAAGATCCCCAACTGATAGTCCAGCTCTACAGCTTTGTCTGGCGCTGCTCTCTTCTGTGCTCCTGCTCCACTCATACTGCCCTTCTCTCAGTTCCATGAGTTGACTCTTCTCCTTTCTGCCTCAGGGCCTTGGCACATGCTATTTTCCTTGTCTAGAAATCCCTTCCTCTCCTTCTTCACTTGAGAATTTTAGTTCTTCAGATTCCAATTAAATGCCTCTTCTGAGGAACCTTCCTTAAACCTCCAAACTCAATCAGTTTCCCTGATATATATTTTCAAGCCCAGAGGTAAGTTTAATATATCCACAAATTATTGATCAGGAGTGAAAATGGCCCTCTCCCGGGTTTATTGGTAGTGTCTGATTTTTAATTCCAACCACACTGTGATTTTTCCAAAAGACATTTAATGGAATTCTTCAAGTAGGATGTGCGTGGCTGGGGTGATGGACAGTAGCTGGAACGTCCTCTCAAGTCACACTGCTTATTTCCTATGACTCATAGGCCTTTCAAGGAAGTCTGAATACAGCTCTGCTCATTGTGATTATTATGATCATGACAGTTGCAGAAAAATAATATGAGGCCCTGAGCCTAGATGCTGTGGTGGAAGGTCCTTCCCTGAGTGATTTGTAGTTGCTGCTCTGATCGTCGCGTTTATTGCTTCATGGAGTTTTATTAGCAGGTTATCCAATACCTTACAGAAGGGTTCCTCCCTCAATACATGCTTCCCTTATTTCATTTTGTTTTGCTCCCAAGTTGCAAAAATTCCTCAATCTGGTATACTTACTGGGTAAGTCTAGGAGGAAGAATACAGAACAGTAATATCCTATACAACACTTTGAAATTAATATTTATTCATAGTTAAAACCTGAAAGAGAAGCGCAGGAGTAGAGTTGCAATCTTCATTTTCCACATGGGGAAACTGAGGTCCAATAAGCAATAACTAATGAAGACAGTTACAGAACTCAGGTCTGCCAACTTTTGGTACAGTGCTCTTTTCTGCCATGTTATTAATTTGAAAGTGTTTTAAATTATTCTTCATCTTTTTCTTTCACAAAAGTTCTTATGCCTATTTATATTATTATCAATTTTCAACTCAATAGAGCAAAATTGAGTGCTGGTTATATAGAAGATTCTGGGAGGTATAAAACAATGACATAAATTCTTCAGGCTTATACTTTGGTGGGAGTGGAGGTGGGGACAAGATTCACTTCCTCTGTTACTTCAGTACCTCATGCCCAACCTTCATATAATTGAAATTAGGCTAGATTTAAGATTTTGCTTCTCTTATATCTCATTATTTTATTATTATATATCTCATGAATATCTATTAATCTATCTGAGAAAGTCAGATGACAAAAGAATTTTGAGAAGATGTTGATGACAAATGACTTTGTTTCTCACTTTGACCCAAAGTGTGGGGCAAGTGGCAATTAGACTTGAAGTAGGTCTTAAACTTAGAAGAATAAAATGATTACTTATTAGTATTTTATACAGTTTGATGACCTATTGAGAAATCTCTGAGATTTGCTTTTCACTGTTACAACTTATCATGAAAGAACAGAGTGAATGTTCACCCTTTGACGTATAGACTGCCAGTTGCCTTTCCCAATATCCAAGATGGCCATGTGGGATAAAGGCTACGTTTTTCATCTTCCCTTATATTAGTCTGGCTATGTGACTATGCACTTGCCAGTGAGCTGTAATTAAAGATTATGGCTGCCCAAGGGAATTTAAAAAATATCTGTCATGCACCCTTTACGCTTTTCCTTTCTGTTTATTAGCATATGGCCAACACATGAACAGTCACCTTGGGTCATGAGGTGGCATGGTAAGGTTGGTGGAGCATAGGATAGAGCCTTCATACCAGCATTGGGAGCTATCTCAGGACTTCTTCTAAGGGAGATAAAACAAATGTTTGTCTTTTTAAGGCCATTGTTTTGGAGTTTTGGTTTCAAGCAACTGAACCCAGTCCTACCTGAAATTCCGTGCTTCGCCACCTAAATCAAGTATGTCCTAAAACCTGGCTTTTATTTGTTCCCTGAAAAAGGCAAATCAAATGTTTTTGTTTCTAGAGTCTGGGGTCTGTCCATCTATAAGAATAGGTGATTATGCACCATTATGAGATATAGCAAAGCAGGTATGAATAACATTTTTGTTTGTTTGTTTGAGAGATGGGAAGGGAGAGAATTAAGAGGAAAATGCAAGAAATTCTGGGATATTAGATGATACTTGTGAACTAGGAAAGGAATCAGGGTTTGTAGTTTCTGTTAATGATAGATATCTGATACCACTGTAAAGCAAAATTGCAAAAGTTCCTCGATCTCGTATCCTTTTGGTTAGGTCTAGGAGGAAGAATACAGAAAAGTAATGCCTTTGTGGATGCAAGAACTTCACATGGTGATGGCCATGTGGTACTTGTGTAGACTGGAAACTATATGCTATCACTTGGGTGCTTCAGTAGTGTCCCCATGGCTGAACTTGGGATAAAGGGAGAAGAACTATGGGTGGAGCCATTTCTTTTACTATATACCAAAAGCATCAGTAACCAAAAGAGTACCGACAACCCCTGTTTCATTTTCTGGACTCTATAGCTTGAGATTTCTTGTTTGAAAGAATCAAAGGGGAGGTAATCTAAAAGGTGGCTTTTATTGGATTTCTCAAAAAACTATTTCGGTGGGTATTGAGCCAGGTTTGATTCAATTTGGAACACAAGAAATGTCATGTTTCTTGCTCCTCATGGAGTAATTCATATCATTAGTGTAGGATGGAATGATCATGATCTCCTTTTACTCTTCCCTCAAAGCCCATGAGGTTGTTCTCAATTCGAACTGTACATCTTGTTTCAACGTAACAAATGTCAAAGCATTCAAGTTAAATGTTTACAGCAGAAGATTAATTGCTTAACACATTTAAAAAATATTACTGAACTTACACTTTGGTCCAGGCACTGTTATAGGCCAATGGGATTAACCAGAGACCAAAGACGAATCCCTGCCATCCTTGGCACTTACCAGCTAGTCAGTGGACAGACAATAAACACAAAGCATGAATAAAGATATAATAGCATGCTAGGGGATGATTTAGTAATATCTTCAAGAGATACAACATACTATTTTTTCTGCCTGCACTAAACCTGGAGAGAGGCAAATTTGTCTGTGTTCGGGAAAATGTACCAAATGAGAGAGGGCAATCCAGTGCGTTTTAAGAGAATGTCCCTTCATAAGCTTTCAAAAAGAATTCCTTAAATTGTCCAAAATAGTACTCTAAGATATTATTGAAAACCCTGCCAAAAGTAGCAGATTTTAAGAGCAGACATCTAATCCCAAATATTTTGCAACTTATAAACAGTGCAGCACATTGACAAGCGGTAAAGACATTAGAAATACAACAGATGAATCAATTACTTGCTTTCCTGAGGCTAAGGACTATAGTGAATTTTGGGTGTTAGTGACAAGTCTCAAAGCACCGAGATTCATTTCTGTTGGACTTCAAAATTTTTCTGTTACAGTAAACTTCCTGAAATGTGTGGGAATTGAGAACACTTTCATCTGATAGGTTAAGCATGTGATATTGCCTTTAATATAGGTTAATATCTGCACAGAGTGAGGATTCCTTGTCACTCCTGTTGAGATGAATCAGCTGAATTTGGAGTGTTGGTCTCAGGAGGCGGCTGTGAGAGGAGGTGCCTAAGGAGTAGAGAATTAGATGTTACAAGAAAAGGTAGAAGTATTAAAAAGAGTGAGGGTATAGGGCAAGGTTTAAGGGTCCCTGACCATCTTGGAAAATAGAGTGCAGAATAGAAAGTCTAGAAAAATGGAGAGCTGAGAAGCCATTGTTTATTTATCCAAAGCTGAGTCGTGCCAGGCCAGGGGGAGTGTTCAAAGGATTCAAGGGGCAAGTAAGGCTAGAGATGAAGATCTCCTGCCTGGACCTGGAAGAAGGTGACTCTGGGCAAAGGTGATTTGACTAGGAACTGAGAATTGAGTCTGAGGGCTAACAAAGAATATTGAGATTCTGAGGTTTGTATTTTAATCCATGCCTGAAGGGTGAAAAAAATTCGCTGCTGAAGTACATGCCATGCTTTGACTGTGGGCATTACTGTTCTTTTTTTTTTTCTTACAGCTTTTAAGTTCTGGGGTACATGGGCAGGATGTCCAGGTTTGTTACATAGGTAAACATGTGCTATGGTGATTTGCTGCACAGATCAACCCATCACCTAGGTATTAAGCCCAGCATCCATTAGCTGTTCTTCCTGATGCTCTCTCACCCCTCTTCCTACCTAACAGACCCCAGTGTGTGTTGTTCCCCTCCCTATATTTATGTGTTCTTTGTTCAGCTCCCACTTATATGTGAGAACATGTAGTGTTTAATTTTCTGTTCCTGGGTTAGTTTGCTGAAGTTAATGGATTCTGGCTGCATCCATGTCCCCACAAAGGATATGATCTTGTTCTTTTTTATGGCTGCATAGTATTCCACGGTGTATATGTACCATATTTTCTTTATCCAGTCTGTCGTTGATAGACATTAGGGTTGATTCCATGTCTTGGCTATTGTGAATCATGCTGCAATGAACAAAGGCATGCATGTATTTTTATAATAGAATGATTTATATTCTATTTATATACCCAGTAATGGGATTGCTGAATCAAATGGCATTTCTGCTTCTAGATCTTTGAGGAATTGCCACACTGTCTTCCACAATGGATGAACTAATTTACATTTCCACCAATACTGTAAAAGCATTCCTTTTTCTTCACAACCTCGCCAGCATCTGCTGTTTCTTGACTTTTTAATAATTGCCATTCTGACTGGTATGAGATGATATCTCATTGTGGTTTTGATTTCCATTATTCTAATGATCAGTGGGCTTTTTTTTTCATATGTTTGTTGCCTGCATAAATGTCTTCTTTTGAGAAGTGCCTTTTCATGTCCTTTGCCCATGTTTTAATGTTTTTTTTTCTTATACATTTGTTTAAGTTCCTTGTAGACTCTGAATATCAGACCTTTGTCAGATGGATAGATTGCAGAAATGTTCTCCCATTCTATACATTGTCTGTCCACTCTGATAATAGTTTCTTTTGCTGTGCAGAAGCTCTTTAGTTTAATTAGATACCATTTGTCAATTTTTGCTTTCATTACAATTGCTTTTGCCATCCTCATTATGAAATCTTTGCCTGTGTCTATGTCCTGAATGGTATTGCCTAGATTTTCTTCTCTCGTTTTTGTAGTTTTGGGGGTTTTACATTTAAGTCTTTAATCCATCTTAAGTTAATTATTGTATATGGAGTAAGGAAGGGGTTCAGTTTCGATCTTCTGCTTATAGCTAGCCCGTTCTCCCAGCAACATTTATTAAATAAGGAGTCCTTTCCCCATTGCTTGTTTTTGTCAGGTTTGTCAAAGATCAGATGGTTGTAGGTGTGTGGTCTTATTTCAGAGTTATATATTCTGTTGGATTGGTCGATGTGTCTGTTTTATACCAGTACCATTCTGTTTTGTAACCTTGTAGAATAGTTTGAAGATGAGAGGCATGTTGCCTCTAGCTTTGTTTTTTTCGCTTAGGATTGTCTTGGCTATTCTACCTCTTTTTTGGTTCCATATGAATTTTAAAATAATTTTTTTTCTAATTCTGTGAAGAATGTCAATGGTAGCTTAATGGGAATAGCATTGAATCTATAAATAACTTTGGGCAATATGGCCATTTTCATGATATTGATCCTTTCTATCCATGAGCATGGAATGTTTTTCCATTTGTTTGTGTCCTCGCTGATTTCCTTGAGCAGTGGTTTGTAGTTCTCCTTGAAAACATCCTGTATTTCTCCCGCTAGCTGTATTCTTAGGTATTTTATTCTGTTGGTAGCAGTTGTGCATAGGAGTTCATTCATGATTTGGCTCTCTGCTTGCCTATTGTTGGTGTATAGGAATGTTAGTGATTTTTCCACATTGATTTTATATCCTGAGACTTTGCTGAAGTTGCTTCTCAGCTTTAAGAAGCTTTTGGGATGAGAGGATGGGGTTTTCTACATATAAGATTCTATCATCTGCAAAGGATGATAATTTGACTTCCCTTCTTCCTATGTGTATACCCTTTATTTATTTCTCTTATCTGATTTTCCTGGCAGGAATTTCCAATACTATGTTGAATAGGAGTGGTGAGAGAGGGCATTCTTGTTTTGTGCCAGTTTTCAAGGGGAATGCTTCCAACTTTTGCCCATTCAGTACGATATTTGCTGTGGGTTTGTCATATATGGTTTTTATTATTTTGAGGTATGTTCCTTCAATACCTGGTTTACTGAGAGTTTTAACATGAAGGGATGTTGAATTTATTGAAGGCCTTTTCCGCACCTGTTGAGATAATCATGTGGTTTTTGTCTTTAGTTCTGTTTATATGATGAATCACATTTATTAATTTGTGTACTTGAATCAACATCCCAGGGACAAAGCCAACTTGATCTCGAGCTTTTTGATGTGTTACTGGATTTGGTTTGCCAGAATTTTATTGAGGACTTTTGCATTGATATTCATCAGGGATATTGGGGGGAAGTTTTCTTTAGTTGTTGTATCTCTGCCAGGTTTTGGTATCAGGATGATGCTGGCCTCATAAAATGAGTTAGAGAGGAATTCCTCCTTTCCAATTGTTTGTAATAGTTTCAGAAGAAATGGTACCACATCCTCTTTGTACCTCTGGTAGAATTCAACTGTAAATCCATCTGGTCCTGGGATTTTTTTGGTTGATAGGCTATTTATTACTGCCTCAATTTCAGAACTTGTTGTTCATCTATTTTGTTTATCTATTCTGGGATTCAATTTATTCCTGGTTCAGTCTTGAGAATTGTATGTGTCCAGAAATTTATCCATTCCTCCTAGATTTTCTATTTTATGTGCATAGAGGTATTTATAGTATTTTCTGCTGGTTTGTATTTCTAGGTGGTCAGTGGTGATAGCCGCCTTATCATTTCTGATTATTCTATTTAGTTCTTGTCTCTTTTCTTCTTTATTAGTCTAGGTAGCAGTCTATCTATTTTATTATTTTTTTTCAAAAAACCTACTCCTGAATGTTGACTTCTGAAGGGTTTTTGGTGTGTACCTCCTTCAGTTCTACTCTGAGCTTGGTTATTTCTTGCCTTCTGCTAGCTTTGGAGTTCGTTTGCTCTTGGTTCTCTAGTTCTTTCAGTTGTGATGTTAGACCTGTTGATTGGAGATCTTTGTCACTTTTTGATGTAGTTATTTTAGTGCTGTAAATTTTCCTTTTAACACTGCTTGAGCTGCATCCTAGACATTCTGGTATGTTGTCTTGTTGTTCTCGTTAGTTTCAAAGATTCTTGATTTCTGCCTTGATTTCATAATTTATCCAGGAGACATTCAGGAGCAGCTTGTTCAATTATTTATTTATGAGATGGAGTCTCGCAATGTTGCCCAGGCTGGAGTGCAGTGGCACAATCTTGGCTCACTACAACTTCGATTCTCCTGCCTCAGCTTCCCGAGTAGCTGGGATTACAGGTGCCCACCACCATGCCCAGCTAATTTTTGTATTTTTTAGTAGAGATGGGGTTTCACCATGTTGGCCAGCGTGGTTTTGAACTCCTGACCTGAGGTGATCTGCCCATCTCAGCCTCCCAAAGTGCTGGGATTACAGGAGTGAGCCATCATGCCCAGTCAGGTTGTCCAATTTCTATGTAGTCATTTGGTTTTGAGTGAATTTCTTAATCTTGAGTTCTAATTTGATTGCTCTGTGGTCTGAGAGACTATTTGTTATGATTTGAGTTCTTTTGCATTTGCTGAGGAGTGTTTCACTTCTGATTATGTGATCAATTTTGGAGTGCCATGTGGGTGATTAGAAGAATGTAAATTCTGTTTTTTCTCTGTTTGGTTTATTTGACTATTGACACTTGTGAATTCATTGTGAAGTTCTCATGTTGTTTTTCCATCAGGCCGTTTATGTTCCTCTTTTAACTGGCTATTCTGGTTATCAGCTCCTGTTTTGTTTTATCATGATTCTTAGCTTCTTTGCGTTGGTTAGAACATGCTGCTTGAGCTCAGTGAAGTATATATTGCTTACTTTCTGAAGCCTACTTCTGTCAATTTAGACATCTCATCCTTAGCCCAGTTCTTTGCTCTTGCTGGAGAGGTATTTGGTTATTTGGAAAAGAAGAGACACTCTGGCTTTTTGAATTTTCAGCATTTTCGCATTGATTCTTTCTCATCTTTGTGGGCCCATTGAGGTTACTGACCTTTGAATGGGGTTTTTATGGGGTCTTTTTTTGTAGATGTTGTTATTATTGTTTTCTGTTTGTGTTTGTTTTTAACAGTCAGATCCCTCTTCCGTAGGGCTGCTGCAGTTTTTTGGCTGTCCACTCTAGACCCTAATCACCGCGGTTTCTACTGCACCTGGAGGCATCACCAGTGAGGGCAGCAAAACAGCAAAGATAGCCGCTTGCTACTTCTGGGAGCTCCTTTCCAGATGGTCACCGAAGTGATGCCGACCCAAATGCTCCTGTAGGAAGTGCCTGGAGACCTCTGTTGGGAGGTCTCACCCAGTCAAGAGGAAAAGGATCAGGGATCTGCTTAAAGAACCAGTCTGGCTTCCCCCTGGTGGAGCGGGTACACTGCGCTGATGGAAACCCCATTTGTACAGACCCCCTAATACTCTTCAGAGCCAGCAGGCAGGAAAGGCTAAGTTGGCTGAACTTTAGAGACCATGGCTGGTGGCTGGTCTTTTCCCCAGGGGCTGCATCCCAAGAAGACCAGTCCTCTCTGTAAAACCCTGGCTGCAATTGCTAAAATTCCCACAGGGAGGCCCCACCTTGTGAGAAGGGATGGATTGGGGTCCCACTTAAAGAAGTTTGGCCATGATCTGCCACAGCAACTATGCTGTGCTGTGGGGAATTCCTTCCAGTCTGGACCACCTGGAGCCAGCAGGCCAGAACAAGCTGACTCCAGCCGCAGAGATGTTGGCCGTCCCTCTGCCATGGGGAACTCGGTTGTCTCAGGCAGTCTGCAGCCTGCTGCTGCTGGCTGGCTGGAATTCTAAGCCAATGTGTCTTAACTTGTGAGGTGTCTTGGGAGTGGGCTCCACCGAACGACACTATTCGGCTCCCTGGCTTCAGACGCCTTCCTAGGAGAATGGATGGATCTCTGACCTCACTGAAATTCCTGGGGCCAGAGTATGCAAAAACTCCTGGGTCTCTGTGCATCGCTGAGCTGTTGCTGAGACTCTGCAGAGCTCTGTGCTTGGGACTCAACACCCTGGTGGCATGGGCTTATGAGGGGATCTCCTGATCCACCAGTTGCAAGGATCTGTGTGAAAGCATGATTTCCTGGACTGAGTTGCACAACCACTTACCACCTCCCTTGACTTGGAGTGGGAGCTCTTCTGGCTCCGTGTGGCTCCTGGGTGGGCTGTCTGACTTTGCTATTCTAAAGAGAGATGCTGACTTCATCATACAGGTGAGTATCTCAGAATATAAATGATTTAATATAACCTGACTGCAAAGAGTAGGCAGTAAAAATCTTTCTGGAATTTTGGATTCAATGTAACCATTCAATCAAAGATACAGTTCAATGCCTCCCTCATCTTTTGGTTATTTTGTCATCTGATTTGAGAAATCAGAATATTTTCTCTTGGCATAGTATATGAAAAGTTCAATTAAAACCCACAAATGTTTTCTTGTCACTTTGTGTGTATGTGTGTGTGTGTACATAAATATATATATAGTTATATATATATATTTATAATTATATATACTTGTAATACATATATAGCTATAGCTATTTATAACCATATGTTATCTATAATTATAAATTTGTAACTATAGCTTTCTCTCTTTTCTCTCTCTATATATGTAACTGTATAGTGTTTTATAAATTTAAAATATTTCATGTGCTTTAAAAAAGATTTAAAAAGCTAAACTTATAATTTGGAAAGGCCATTATTAAGTGGCAGATGCCTGGTGATTGAACCACAGGATTTTAATTTTTCCCAATTCAGATGAGGTTCTCTGTTCAAGCTCTAGCAGTTTTCCTCTCTCTCTCACTCTCAGTATTACATGTATATTTAAACATACACACATATATAGTTACAGAGATATATATGCATACACACATTCACATATAAACCTTTAAAAACTAGAATATTTTAATTACTGAAAACAATAGCCTCAGTATGTTTAAATATGGTACTTCAGAGCAATCTTCTGATGAAATAATTTGGAACATTTTCTACCAATCTTTTATCCGTCACCACTTTTCTAATTTTAGTATATTTTATAGCCAGACATAAATTACCAAATGTGCTTTAAAATTCACCCATTTCTCTTCCTGGGGTGATTTCATGACTCTGGGACTTCAAGCTCTTGGATCAAAGCTTTGGTACATCTCAGCAGCTGTTTTGGCTAACTCGAGAGAGAGCAGTTTGAGCCCTTCTAAACTCATCAAAGAGAACGTGTGAATTTGCCTTTTCTCGCATCCCTTCTCATAACATCTGCTTCCCATCTCCCATATGCAGGAGCCTAAGGGGAGAAAAGAGCCATGGCAGAGGGAGTTTTTGTTGGGAAGATAAATCCCTCTGACTAGGTCTTCAGTTCTCAAAAATCTTGCCGTTATGTTTTAGAGCTGTTGATAAATCATAGTGTGCTGGAAAGAGTGCTGGAGAAGGAGTCCGGTGACCTTCATGACTGCCCAACTCTGCAGTGAGCAAACTCTGTCACTCTGGGCAAATCTTGGGTTCTCTGTTGTGCTGTTTCTCTGTTTCATCTGTAAAGTGAGGCAACGAGATATTATGATCTTAAATTATTTATTTATAGTTCTTTGACATTAATCAATTCCTGACTTCTTTCTTCCATTGGTCATTAATATGTGTGTGTATATATATATATATTCACGTATAATATGTGTGTGTGTGTATGTTGTGATTTTTCCCAACTTAGAGCTGACTTCAGTCTTAATAATTACTTTGATTACACACTTTTCTACATAAAAATTGAAATTACAAAAGTCTTTCATATAACCAAACAAAACCCTTTGAACAAATTTAAACAGAAGATTCAGCTGAGTAATTTTATTTTACATTTTTACTCTAGAATTTTCTACTCTGGCATCTTTATCAGATGTTTGTTGAAGGGTCATTATGCATTAATGAATGATAGTATTGAGGACTTGGTCACAGATCTTCACGACAATGCTACAAACTATCTTAGAAATGAAAAATTTAAAGTCATATGACTAATAATTGAATGATTGTTTTAACAAATGTAAAGGTGATTGTGATGGTTAATATTCAGTGTCAACTTGATTGGATGAAGGATGCCAAGTATTGTCCCTGCGTGTGTCTGTGAGGACGTTGCCAAGGGAGATTCACATTTGAGTCAGTGCACTGGGAAAAGCAGACCCACCCTCAATCTGCTCGATCTGGGTGAACACCATGTAAGCAGCCGCCAGTGTGGCTATAATAGAGCAGGCAGGAGAAGATGGAAGAGCAGACTTGCTGAGTCTCCTGGCCTTCATCTTTGTCCCATGCTGGATGCTTCCTGCCCTCGTATATCAGACTCCAAGTTCTTCAGCTTTTGGACCCTTGGACTAACACCAGTGATTTTCCAGGGGCTCCCAGGCCTTTGACCACATACTGAAGCCTGCACTGTTGTCTTTTCTACGTTTGAGGTTTTGGGACTCAGACTGCTCCACCACTGGTTTCCTTGTTCCTCAACTTGCAGACAGCCCGTAATGGGACTTTACCTTGTGATCATGTGGGTCAGTTCTCCTGAATAAACTTCCTTTCATATATACATGTATCCTATTAGTTCTGTCTCTCCAGAGAACCCTAATACAGTGATTTTCCTAAAATTTCTGTTAGTTGGACAGAATTAAATCCCAAGAGTTTGCAGCTAGATTGGAGTTAAAGACATGACAGTGGGTAAAGTGTCCAGGGAGTGTGGACTAAAGCCAACAGGGAAAGTTCAGGCACCTTCACATTTAACAGATTGGCAGAGAAAGAGAAGCCAATGAAGGGGACTGACAAGAAATGAGAGGTATGAATAGAAGATGAAGCACAGGCTTCTCCTGTCAGAGAAGCAAGGCGGGAGAAACCTTCAAGAGAGGGATTGGTCGATATTGCAAAATGCTATAAGGAGGTAAAATAAGGATTAAAAGAACTTTTTGCTAAGAAGAAATCCACTCACTATAGTAATAGGGATTCATTTTAAGGATAATTTATAGAATTTTATATAAATCTGAGACAAAAACCAGGTACAACTGCACCACAAAAAGACTGGCCACTGCGTCTGGAAGGCCAGTAAGAACCAAAGCTATTATTCACTCTACCCCTTCTCCAAGGGTCATCTCTGAGAAGCTACCCAGTTACCTGTTCTCAGCAAATACCTTGTTCTGTAGTTTCTTGTATATGGCCATAGTGCTGACCCAGTTCCAATTCTTCATGGACTCCTAGGACCATTTCCTTATCACCAAATGCCAACTTCCCTTTGATCTTAGTTCAAATTCATGAGAGATATACAACCTAGCCAAGATCCTTCTTTTTGAGCCTGCACACAGATCACAGTTTTCTGGCCTTTCCTGTGGATTGGTTGCCTTTAGATTAGGTGTCTTCTCATGGCTAATCAGCTGTGCCTGAGTTGGGGAGTTTCTTGGGGGAGTCTTATGGTAGAAAGTACGTCTAAGTCTATGTTTTGGATCCTGTAGGCCATGGCACAGCAGATTCATTCAGAAGGGCCATTTTAAGAAATAAGACATATATAGAGCAGAAAATAGGCCAGCATGTCCAGTACAGAGTTCGTTCAGTTTAGAACATGAGTGCACATGTAATTCTGGGAAGAAAGCTGTCATAGAATGGTATGGGATGGCTATTAGAATATGATGGGATGAAGAGTAAATGAGAAGTGTACAAGTGAATGCAGTACATAAAGGTTATATTGTTCAGGCAAGGGCATAGGACTTGGGCCACTTGTGTTTTATAAGAAAGCGACTTAAAGATGAAAATATATCAGATCAGCAATGGACATTTTTAAAAGAATGAAAATATGAGATAATTTTTAATAATTTTTTATGCATGTGGGGCATTTTATGGTGAAAACCAGAAAGCCTGCTAGACAAATTCTAAAAAAGTTATTACACTACTTTAAACAAATTTTCATACTAAATGGAATGGAGGAAAGGTTTGAAGATACATGTGGAATGAAGGAAAGGTTGAGGATACACACACGCGCACACACACACACATGTATATTTACACATATACACACAATATATATATGGAGAGAGAGGAAAGAGAGACAGAATGATTGATGGAACAGAATCTCTGAGGATGGAGAACAAGTGGAAGGATACATCTGAAATGAGATGACAGGGGATACACCATATCTTGTGATGTATGAGGAAAGATGTATCAGTAAGAATAGGCTGTATTATGCAACAATAACAAACACTTCAAAATCTTATTTTTTAAAAAACTGGTTTAAATCTTATTCATGCTATGTGTCTACTTCTGCTTTGTTCATTATAGTCACCTAGATGGAGCTGAGATATTGTTGGTTTCCACGGCAGAGGGAAGAAAACTCTGGAGGAGCCCTCATTGATAATGAAATGCTCTGGCCACAAAGCAACACATGTCATTTCCCCTCACTGTTGGTAAGAACTAGTTAGCCACTGTCTAAGTACTAGAGGATCAGATAGTGTAATCTTAACTAGTGCTATAAAGGTAGATTAATGGGGTATTTAGTAAGCAATCTAATAATTACAGTCAATAAAGACAATGGAGAGAGTGAATGCAGGTAACTGAGAGTGACTGCTGAGAAACTGAGGGAGTCCTGTAAAGCAGAAAGTGAGATGTACATAGACAGGAAGGGATGCGTTGGTGAAGGCTTGCAACAGTTGTTGGAAGAGAGGCTAACTAGAGATGCAGAGAAGGGTTATAGGTTACTCCTTAGGACCTAATTGAGAATGCAGACTGAATTTGTGGTGACACGAATCTGCTGATTCTAGATTTTCTCTGGTGGTATTCAGGAGCCTAGAAACTGATGGGAAATGTGGATGATTGATCTAGGATGGAGTTTTCCTGAGCGAGTGCAGCAGAAGGATAAGTGTGTGAGGGAGTTAAAAATATTATAAGTGTATGGTTGAATGGTGAGTCATGTGATCTAAGTTCACAGGAAAGTTGATGAAAAGAGAAAAAGGTGGTTGGATTATAGAAAATATAGAAGAAGCAGGATTGGTTAAATCTTAAATTATCTTGCCTAAACGTCTAAGAGTTGTTAAAGGTAGTTAGGATGCTTTGGGGACAGCCTTACTTACATAACTGTAAATCATGAAGGCTTTTATTTACTCACTCAATAAGACATGGAGATAAACCATCTGAAGATAGGTTAATTGACTCAGTGTGACCATTAAGGACCCAGGCCCTTTCATTTGCTCAACCTCTTAGCATTGGTGTTCCTTCACAGGCTTGTTATCTCGTTATTACAAAATGGCTGCCACACCTCTACATAGCATATCCACACACACAGATAGGTAGGGTAGGAGATAGGAGCTACATAGCATATCCACACACACAGAGAATGGAGGGTAGGAGATAGGAGCTCTTTGTTCTTGCATTCCTGACTGTATCATAGGAGAAAATACTTTCTTTACATCTGTTTAGCCAGAAGTAGGGCTTGTAGGCTAATCACCAGCCAAGAGCAATGGAATTCCCTTGATGATTTTATACATTTCCTTACTTATCCCGTGGGACTGGGTACAGGGCTGCTGAATTACACTGGCATTCTGTTAGTAAGGAAGATGGGAGAAATGACTATTGGAGAATTAATAGTGAGTGCTACAAATGAAACCTTTCTTCTCAATGACAAGACCTCATGCTCAGGATGCAAAATAATTATCTTTTTTTATTTGGGTTAAAAAAACATACAGATCTAGGCTTTGAGCCAGCAAAGAAATTTTCACTGAGGGGAAGACATAGGAATATCATGTAAAATCTGAATTCCTTTTATGAAAAGTTGATCTATCCCCCTCCCCTGCCCCCACCCCAGGCGTGTAATGTTTCTTGAGTAAAGCCTGCTGGTTGAGTAAAACTTCTACTTCTACTAGATGACCAGTCTAGATGATTTTTCTCATTTCAAACCGCTTTTAGTTAAAATGGCTACCATGCATCTAGTGAAGTCTGTGCCATTGTGCAGTAAAAATATGAACATATTAGTCTTTTCTCACATTGTTATAAAAAACTACCTGAGACTGGGTAATCTGCAAAGAAAAAGACTTAGTTTGCTCATGGTTCAGCAGGCTGTAAAGGAAGTATGGCTGGGAAGGCCTCAGGAAACTTACAATCATGGCAGAAGGCAAAAGGGAAGCAGGCGTGTTTTACATGGCCAGAGCAGGAGGAAGAAAGAGAGGAGGGAGGTGCTACACACTTTTAAACAACCAGATCTCATGGGAACTCAGTCACTATCACGAGAACAGCAAGGGGGAAATCCACCTCCTTGATCCAGTCACCTCCCAACAGGCCCCTTCTCCAACACTGGGGACTACAATTTGACATGAGACTTGGGTGGGGAGACAAATCTATACTACATACTAAATGTTCATGAGTCTAGATTATTCTTTTAAAAATATTGCGTGTTGGTGGGAGTGTAAATTACTTCAGCCATTGTGGAAGACAGTGTGGTGATTCCTCAAGGATTTAGAAATAGAAATACCATTAGACCCAGCAATCCAATTACTGGGTATATACCCAAAGGATTGTAAATTGTTCTATTATAAAGACACATGCACATGTGTATTCATTGCGGCTGTTTACGATAGCAAAGACTTGGAACCAACCCAAATGCACATCAAGGATAGACCAGATAAAGCAAATGTGGCACATATACCCCATGGAATACTATGCAGCCATAAAAAACAATGAGTTCATGTCCTTTGTAGGGACATGGATGAATCTGGAAACCATCATTCTCAGCAAACAGACACAAGAACAGAAAACCAAATACCACATATTCTCATGCATGAACAATGAGAACACATGGACACAGGGACACACTAGGACCTGTTGGTGGGTGTGTGGAGGGGCCAGGGGAGGAATAGCAGGGGGTGGGGAGGTTGAGGAGGGAAAACATTAGGAGAAATACCTTCTGTAGCTGATGGGAGGATGGATGCAGCAAACTACCATAGCATGTGTATTCCTATGTAACAATCCTGCACCATCTGCACATGTACCCCAGAACTTAAAGTATAATTAAAAAAAAATTACATGTAAGCTTGTTTCCTTGATTATTTTTTCACAGAATTGCTATATACAGTGATATATTCCCCAAATTCATGATAATATATTCCCCAAAATTCAGGTCTTCTTCTTCTTTTTTTTTTTTAGATGGAGTCTCACTCTGTCACCAGGCTGGAGTGCAGTGACACGATCTTGGCTCACTGCAACCTCCACCTTACGGGTTCAAGTGATTCTTTTGCCTCAGCCAACTGAGTAGCTGGGACTACAGGCATGCACCACCTTGCCCAGCTATTTTTGTATTTTTAGTAGAGACGGGGTTTCACTATATTGGCCAGGATGGTCTCGACCTCCTGACCTTGTAATCTGCCTGCCTCAGCATCCCAAAGTGCTGGGAATTACAGGCATGAGCCACCTTGCCCAGCCAATTCGGATCTTCTATAAGTTACTTGAATTTATGTTTCTTGTTTTATCAGATATTGCTTAACTAGTTATGTGATATATATTAATATTGAAAGAAAATTAGTTTTATCTGTTTTAATTCTTTCCAATTTGAATAGGAACCATACAGAATTTACCAAAATTGTTCCATTCAACAGGAATTTATTTTGCCATTTCCATAGGAAATATAGTTTGTAAGTGTTTCCTGGGATGTAAACATGGAAGACTGCCAGTGCCTACTCTCAGGCAGCTTACATTGTCACTGCTAACTAGATAAGTAGGCAATTAAATAGGTAATTATTTGAGCACATGTTCCTCCACTACTTGAAAAATGTTAGCTATTCAAGACCCAGTGTGCTCTTTGGGTGTGCTGACATTTTCTTTCTTTCTTTCTTTCTTTCTTTCTTTCTTTTTTTTTTTTTTAGATACTCTGGCTCAGTGCTCAGACTGGCTTTAGTTTATTTGTCTTTTGATTTTTTTTTTTAATGTAGATACTTGTATCATCTCAATCACCATAAAATTGTTAGTTTTTTTCATGGTTTGTTCTCTTTCCACAGATTCTGGCTATGAAACTGAATATTGACTTAGAAAATCACACCCTGTAACCTGAGTCTGCAGGTTGCTTTTATATGCCCCTGATCTTAAGTACATGAATCAGTCTCCCAAGTCTGAAGAAAATCTGCAGGACTCTGGATCTTTACTCTGCATTATTCAGATGCTTAGAGAGTATTGGTCTCTTACAAAGGGCTTGAAACCAAAGATCATACCAACAGTGTGCTTTATGAAAAGGGAGTTAATTTTAAAAACAGATGTTGTATTTGAAAAATGAATTCTAGCTAATTTTATTTAAAGTTTCTGAAAGTTAGATGCGTGGATACACGGTCTTCTGGGCACCCACAGTAACAGCGATATTGCTTTTTCATTGCATTTTAGTTTGCTTACTTATTATTATTTTTCTTTTTGAAACAGGGTGTCACTCTGTTGGCCAGGCTGGAGTACAGTAGCACAATCATGGCTCACTACAGCTTTGACCTTTCAGGCTCAAGCAATCCTTCTACTTCAGCGTCCTGAGAAGTTAGGACTACAGGCACGTGCCACCATGCCTGGCTAATTTTCTTTTCTTTTCTTTTTTTTTTTTTTAGAGGGGGTGTCTCTCTCAGTTTCCCAGGCTGGTCTCAAATTCTTAGGCTAAAGTGATCTACCTTCCTTGGCCTCCCAAAGTGCTGAAATTGTAGGTATGAGCCATTGGACCTGGCCTAGTTACTCCTTCTATTTGATTCTCACTGTTGGCAATTTCTTAAAAGCAGGTGCTATTTTTTTTTAACTGAACTGGACACTTTAAGCATTGTATGGTTTTTTTGTGTGTGTGTGTGTTGTATTTTAAGAGCCACACACACTGTGTTTCAGTATTATGATTTGTCTATAATTAGCCTTGTGCTCTTTATGCAATTGTTGCAATGTGAACTTTGGCCCAAATTCATACTTTCTCCACTCCAACTTCTAGGCTAGTCCTAGGGTGACACATTTTTTCTGCTATCATTATGCTCCCTGGATCTTTCATTCAACTGTGATCTTACCAGTTGGACAGATTTACTGGTTACCCATTTGGTGTGATTTTATGAACATTAATGAGGTTATTAAATTCTCTGCTGGATCATTAGGGTCTATGATGCCATCATTGAAGATGTACTCTGTTGGGTTAAAGTGTTGTCTTCTTTTATTATGCTACCTCTATGACCTCCCCAAAGAATAACACATTTACCTAAGACAGATCATGCTGGTGTAATTGTATCTGCTGCCATGAGCCATGATCTGTAGTCTTGAGCTATCCACAGCTCAGGTGGGTGAGGGTTGTGGGCTGTTGCTGTGCCAGTCTTGCCCCAAGGCCAAGTTGCCATGCATAGCCAGACCATAGACTATTGGCATAAATATTAACTGGCTACAGAGGAAAACTTTGCTTTTTTCCAGCCATTTGAAGCATGTTGAGAGTGTTCTTCATGCCACTCTTTTCTTTTTTTAAATTGTACTTTAAGTTCTGGGGTACATGTGCAGATCTTGGAGGATTGTTACATGGGCATACTCATACCATGGTGGTTTGCTGCCTCCATCCCCCTGTCACCTACATTAGATATTTCTCCTAATGTTTTCCCTCCCCAACCTCCCTACCCTTGGCTATCACTCCCTTAGCCCCCCCACCCCCAACAGACTCCAGTGTGTGACATTCTCCTCCCTGTGTCCATGTGTTCTCATTGTTCAACACCCACTTATGAGTGAGAACATGCAGTATTTGGTTTTCTGTTCTTGTGTCAGTTTGCTGAGAATGATGGTTTCCAGCTTCATCCATGTCCCTGCAAAGGACATGAACTCATTGTTTTTTATGGCTGTGTAGTATTCCATGGGATATATGTGCCACATTTTCTTTATCCTGTCTACCCTTGATGGGCATTTGGGTTGGTTTCAAGTCTTTGCTATTGTAAACACTGCTGCAGTGAATATACGTGTACATGTATCTTTATAATAGAACAATTTATAATCCTTTGGGTATATACTCAGTAGTGAGATTGCTGGGTCTAATCGTATTTCTATTTCTAGATCCTTGAGGAATCGCCACACTGTCTTCCACAGTGGTTGCACTAACTTATGCTCCCAGCAACAGTGTAAAAAGATTCCTATTTCTCCACATCCTCCAGCATCTGTTGTCTCCAGATTTTTTAATGACCACCATTCTAACTGGCTTGAGATGGTATCTCAATGTGGTTTTGATTTGCATTTCTCTAATGACCAGTGATGATGAGCATTTTTTCAGATGTTTGTTTGCAGCATAAATGTCTTCTTTTGAAAAGTGTCTGTTCATATCCTTGACTCACTTTTTGATGGGTTGTTTTTTTTTTTTTTTGTAAATTTGTTTTAGTTCTTTGTAGATTCTGGATATTAGCCCTTTGTAAGATGGGTAGGTTGCAAAAATTTTTTCTCATTCTGTTGGTTGCCGGTTCACTCTAATGATTGTTTTTTTTTTTTTTTTTTTTTTTTTTTTGAGATGAAAGTTTGCTCTTGTTGCCCAGGCTGGAGTACAATGGCATGATCTCGGCTCACTGCACCTGCCACCTCCTGGGTTCAAGGGATTCTCCTGCCTCAGCCTCCTGAACAGTTGGGATTACAGGTGCGCACCACCATGCCCAGCTAATTTTTGTATTTTTAGTTAGAGATGGGGTTTCACCATGTTGGCCAGGCTGGTCTTGAACTCCTGACCTAAAGTAATCCATCTGCCTTGGCCTCTCAAAGTGCTGGGATTACAGGCATGAGCCACAACACCCAGCCCATGCCGCCATAAATGTTTAGTTGACCAGGACCCTCTCACCAACCCTTCCTCTAAGATAAACTATCCTGCTGAGATGGGTCTTAGATTTCTGTCTCAGATTTTTAGCATACTCAGGTATAAATGATATGGTTTGAAGGTAAACATATGTGAAAGTTTGCTTTACCTCGTACAACAGCTATTTATATAAAAAGTTGTCAGTTGAATATTTGGAAATGTAAATCTATTCTAAATGCTCTGATCCACACTTTTACTTAAAGGAATGAAACAGTAAAACTTTTAGAAAGTAAAGAATTCCCTTTTTAGGTACAAAGAACCACAAATTTATCTGTTTTGTGAGTTTGGAGTTTAAGGAGTCTCTCTCTTTCTCTCTTTTTAATCTTTATTATTTGGGATTATGGTCTCATTAATTATTGGAGATTATTTTCAAATTATGAGGCAATAATAAACAGCATAAACCTGAATTAATTCTCAAAATCAATCAGTAACCCTCTGTCTCTGTCACACACACACACTCTTATGATGTAAATATAAATTACACTGCTGTGTGAACTGTGGAAGGAAGAGAAGGATTATTTAATTAATCCCAAGTACCGAAGGAGACTGAGCAACTTGAGGAATTTTGAAGTGTGAAAGTCATAATTGACAAGATGATGTGCAGATCTTGATAGGAATTTTCTCTGGGGACTTTAGTTATTGCTAGTAGCTAGTTTGAATTTTTCTTTATTATGAAATGTCAATTTCATTTCCAAACCATAATGATTTATGATTCTCTTAGCACAGTTAGTACCATCACTTTTTGCTTGGTAACCTGTGTTTTATCTACACATGGGAATTTATCAGTAAGTCAGAGCCAATTTTTTCTAACTGGTCTTTCTGCCAGAGTGCAGTGCTGTTTCTATTAAAAACCAAAACAAATGGGCAAGCTCATTTAATCTCCATATATTATGAAGTTCCCTTTTTGGTGATAATGATTTTGTTGTCTTTAATGACCTAATTGCTCAGACTGTTAAAGGAACTGGGACAAGGAGGATGGTTTTTATATTCCAGGTCCTTAGACATCCTGCTGCATTTTCCTGGTCCCAGACAGCTATGGTTCTTGGTGGGTAGATCTCAATAGATGATTATGCCCTTCTAAATGAAATTAGTGCCATGTTGTAGCTGAGCACAACTTTCCCCAATATAGAATTTGATTTTTCTCCTTTTAGATCTGCAGATCACGGACAGAGAGACACTGGAGAATGCAGATGAAACCTGAACAAAGAGTATCAGCTTTATGTCTCCATCAAAGAACACAACTGCTGCAGAGTGAGAAGTTGCTTTATATTACCTTAGTTGCTTTATATCACCTTAGTTACCTGACTTTGAATGTTTCATAGGGACATTAAAACTTAGAAACAAATGTTCTAGATTTCATTTGTGGCAACCCGAAGATTCTAGTAGAGCTGTGAACAACTGAAAGTTCTCATGAGGATACTACCCTTTATGCATTTTGCTAAGCATAAGTGACCGATTATATTAATCATGTGCTGCTGGCCACAGACAGAGACCACAGGCTTCCTGAAATTCTCATTGTTCTTCAGTAACCACAGGGAAAGGGGATTATTTTATGTTATTTTAAGTAGGATATTAGTAGGACCCAAGTATATCAAAAATTATAAACCAGTGGGAAAAGAATGGGTTAGTTTATAAACAGTATTAGGAAAATAAATTAAAGTTAGTCTCCCTCCCACCCTTATCTTATATATAAAAATAAATCCCCCAAATATTAAAGGGTTAAGTGTAAAATATAAACATATAAAACATACAGAAGAAATATACAGGTGACTACTAAAAAAGAAAGATAGAATTCTGAGTACAAAAGGCAATAGAAAAGATGATGAAAGAGAAGTTGTTTTATTTGAGTCTAACATTTGACCTGGTTTGGAACCATGGGAAGATGGTATCTAATAAGTGAGAAGTTTTTGGTTTTTGGACTGTGGATGAGCTGTTGTTATAACTTTCAGGGGTGTGGTTCTCACAGCCATTGCTGGTAGACTAAATAAAGGTAATGTGTCTGTCCTGGAAGGTGAGCTGGGAAAAAGTCATGTGAACAGCCTTGTAAATATGGTTTAATCTATTTGTTTACTGAAGTCATACAGGAGTATTACAAATTATACTCACTTCAATGTCATTTCTACACTTCCCCTACTCTCCCTATTAGAATAATTTGTCACAATTCTCCATTTAAAAAATTATAGTATTGAAGGTTAAAGTAGAAGGAGGGAGAAAGAGATAAGGGAGAAAAAGCACAAAAGGAGAGAAAAGAAAAGAGGGGGAAGAAATGACAGGAAGGAAAATGAGGAGACATTCCCTAAGCTAACATGACTTTAGAAAAGCAGACTAGAAGATAAAAGAACTGGAGAGATGAAGAGTAGTGGAGTAGTTGGGGTGGAACTGGATCCTTTCAGCTCTCAACATGGTGTGGTCCCTTGGCTGGAAGCCAGATTCCTCATATACCTAGAACCTCTGTTTCTAGGACATGAAGACACTCAGTTGTATTCTTTGTTCCTAGTATCCTGCATGTGTGTCTTCCTTTCTTGGCATTCTTGGTTGACTTCCCTTTCTTAATGCCTTAGGCCTTGGGCCTCTTGTATGTTAAGGCCTAAGTCTCCCCTTGCCAGTCCCCTTGTCAGCCCCCAAAGCTGGCAAATCCCCTGTACAGACTCCAGACCTTGTTCAGCCTGGTTTGCAGCTGGTCTTTGCAGAGAAGCTGATCTTCTGCTTCTTTTGTCGTATGTTGGCTATTTGTCTCAAATTGCAGTTTTTGGCTGCTTTAGTTTACATGTTGTTCTGGTCTCAGCCTTTTGGAGGGCTTTCTCTGATGCCTGACAGATTTCTGGGACCTCCTTGACTTCCATGTTAACAAGGGAGCTTTGGCTTTCTGTGTCCGCAAATCAAGTCTTTGGTTCTTTCTCTTCAGCGTGCTTTGGATTTCCATCTCACCTCTTTCTCTTGAAGCCCAAACTACAATTACAATCAGCCGCATGGAGTAGAAAACTACCTGGCTTTATCCCCAAGAGCCAGATTTTCCCTCTAGTTATACCATTCCATGACCCTGGTTTGGTGTCACCCTGAGACGTGGTGGTAGCTGTGAATGAGCAAATGGCAATTAGGGAATTCTGTGCCTTCTCGGTGACTGGGGCCATCAGGAAAGACTCAACTATGCATGAGATGGAAGTAGCTAGTGAAGAGAAAGTTGTGTCTGTTTAACTGGCTGATAGATAATTCACTGTTGATTACCATGGTTTATTCAATTCACAGAGTTTTTACAATGCCACAGATTGTTGTAGATCATTAAAAATTTTAGACTACAGTATCTGGTAGAGCTAACTGCTTGAAAAGGTCTTGATAATATAGTGGAGTGACAGAGAAGCACTTCCTCTTAAGTAACTGCTGAGATGGCGGGTAGAACTTCAAGACCAATTCTACTGCCAGTCTTAAAACATGCACCTTTGACCCAGCAATCCCATTACTGGGTATATACCCAAAGGACTATAAATCATTCTACTATAAGAACACATGCACACGAATGTTCACTGCAGCACAGTTTACAATAGCAAAGACCTGGAACCAACCCAAATGCCCATCGATGATAGACTGGACAGGGAAAATGTGGCACATATACACCATGGAATATTATGCAGCCATCAAAAACGATGAGTTCGCATCCTTTGTAGGGACATGGATGAACCTGGAAACCATCATTCTCAGCAA
>PVKV010007145.1:41774-98773 GCA_004027835.1 Alouatta palliata | reverse complement strand
TTTTCTCTTTTCTTTTTTATTAATCTGGCTAGTGGTCTGTCTATTTTGTTGACCTTTTCGAAAAACCAGCTCCTGGATTTATTGATTTTTTGAAGGGTTTTTCGTGTCTCTATCTCCTTTAGTTCTGCTCTGATCTTAGTTATTTCTTGTCTTCTGCTAGGTTTTGAGTTTTTTTGATCTTGCTCCTCTAGCTCTTTCAATTTTGACAATAGGGTGTCAATTTTAGATCTCTCCTTGCTTCTCATGTGGGCATTTATTGCTATATATTTTCCTGTAGAGACTGCTTTAAATGGGTCCCAGAGATTCTGGTATGTTGTGTCTTCGTTCTCGTTGGTTTCAAAGAACATCTTTATTTCTGCCTTCATTTCATTGTTTATCCAGTCAACATTCAATAGCCAGTTGTTCAGTTTCCATGAAGCTGTGCGGTTCTGAGTTAGTTTCTGAATTCTGAGTTCTAACTTAATTGCACTGTGGTCTGAGAGACTGTTTGTTATGATTTCTGTTCTTTTGCATTTGCTGAGGAGTGATTTACTTCCAATTATGTGGTCAATTTTAGAGTAGGTGCGATGTGGTGCTGAGAAGAATGTATATTCTGTGGATTTGGGGTGGAGAGTTCTGCAAATGTCTATTAGGTTTGCTTGATCCAGGTCTGAGTTCAAGTCCTGGATATCCTTGTTAATTTTCTGTCTCGTTGATCTAATATTGACAATGGGGTGTTCAAGTCTCCCATTATTATTGTGTGGGAGTCTAAGTCTCTTTGTAAGTCATTAAGAACTTGCCTTATGTATCTGGGTGCTCCTGTATTGGGTGCGCATATATTTAGGATCGTTAGATCTTCTTGTTGCATTGATCCTTTTACTATTATGTAATGTCCTTCTTTGTCTCTTTTGATCTTTGTTGGTTTAAAGTCTGTTTTATCAGAGATGAGAATTGCAACTCCTGCTTTTTTTTTGCTCTCCATTTGCTTGGTAAATCTTTCTCCATCCCTTTACTTTGAGCCTTTGTGTATCTTTGCATGTGAGATGGGTTCCTGGATACAGCACACCAACGGGTTTTGGCTTTTTATCCAGTTTGCCAGTCTATGTCTTTTGATTGGGGCATTTAGCCCATTTACATTTAGGGTTAATATTGTTATGTGTGAATTTGATTCTGCCATTTTGATGCTAGCTGGCTGTTTTGCTGGCTAGTTGATGCAGTTTCTTCATTGCGTTGATGCTCTTTGCCTTTTGGTATGTTTTTGGAGTGGCTGGTACTGGTTGTTCCTTTCTATGTTTAGTGCCTCTTTTAGGAGCTCTTGTAAAGCAGTCCTGGTGGTGATGAAATCTCTGAGTTCTTGCTTGTTCACAAAGGATTTAATTTTCCTTCACTTATGAAGCTTAGTTTGGCTGGATATGAAATTCTGGGTTGAAAGTTCTTTTCTTTAAGGATGTTGAATATTGGCCACCACTCTCTTCTGGCTTGTAGGGTTTCTGCTGAGAGATCTGCTGTGAGTCTGATGGGCTTCCCTTTGTGGCTAACCCGACCTTTCTCTCTGGCTGCCCTTAGCATTTTCTCCTTCATTTCAACCCTGGTGAATCTGACGATTATGTGCCTTGGGGTTGCTCTTCTTGAGGAATATCTTTGTGGTGTTCTCTGTATTTCCTGAACTTGAATATTGGCCTGCCTTCCTAGGTTGGGGAAGTTCTCCTGGATAATATCCTGTATCCTGAAGAGTATTTTCCAGCTTGGATTCATTCTCTCCGTCACATTCAGGTACACCTATCAAACGTAGATTAGATCTTTTCACATAGTCCCACATTTCTTGGAGACTTTGTTCATTCCTTTTTACCCTTTTTTCTCTACTCTTGCCTTCTCGTTTTATTTCATTGAGTTGATCTTCGAGCTCTGATATCCTTTCTTCTGCTTGGTAGATTCGACTATTGAAACTTGTGTATGCTTCACAAAGTTCTTGTGTTGTGTTTTTCAGCTCCATCAATTCACTTACATTCCTCTCTAAGTGGGTTATTCTCATTAGCATTTCATCAAATCGATTCTTAGTTTCTTTGCACTGGGTTAGAACAAGTTCTTTTAGCTCACAAAAGTTTCTTATTACCCACCTTCTGAAGCCTGATTCTGTCATTTCATCACACTCATTGTCCATCCAGCCTTGTTCCTTTGCTCGTCAGGAGTTGTGATCCCTTGTAGGAGGAGAAGCGTTCTGGTTTTGGGTGTTTTCCTCCTTTTTGCGCTGGTTTCTTCCCATCTTTGTGGATTTATCTATGTGTGGTCTTTGTGGTTGGTGATTTTCAGATGGGGTCTCTCACTGGATGTCCAGTTTGTTGATGATGAAGTTATTTCTTTCTGTTTCTTAGTTTTCCTTCTAACAGGCTGGCCCCTCTGCTGTAGGACTGCTGAGGTCCACTCCAGGCCCTGCTTGCTTGGGGATCACCTGCAGCAGCTGTAGAACAGTAAGGGTTGCTGCCAGTTTCTTCTTCTGCTATCTTTGTCCCAGAAGATTACCCACCAGATGTCAGTCTGAGCTCTCCTTTGTGAGGTGACTCGTTGGATATACGGGGGTCAGGGAGCTGCTTGAGGCGACAGAGTGTTCTTTATAGGAGCTCAAGTGCTGAGCTGTGAGCTCCGTTGTTCATTCAGAGTTGCTGTGCAGGTACGTTTAAGTCTGCTGCAGCAGAACTCATAAACCCCTTTTCTTCCCCAGGTGCTCTGTCCTGGGGAGTTAGGGCTTTATTTATGAGTTTCCCTTGTGCTGCTGCCTTTTTCTCAGGGCTGCCTTGCCCAGCGATGAGGCAGCCTAGTCACTGCCTGCAGAGGCTTTGCTGAGCTGGTGCGGGTTCCGCCCAGCTGCCGTGTGAACTTCCCTGCAGTCCAGTTTATACCGGTGTAGTTAGAACTGCCTCTGCAATGGCAAACTACCTCCGTAGTGGCAGATTGCCTCAGTAATGGCGGACGCCCCTCCCCCACAGAGCTGGACCGTCCCGGGTTCAGCTGTGCTTGCTGTGAAACTCTCGATCCAGAGCGTTTTCAATGGCTATTTTTTTGTGGGGGTGGGACCAGCCGAGCCTGATCACCAGCTCCCTGCCTCAGAGCGTTTTTTTAAGTTGAATGGTCGACTGTCTCCCAGGTGTTCCAGCTGCCTGTTGAAAAGGCACCGGGATCTGTGTGATTTCCAGTGTGGTGACCCACTGCACCAGCTGAAACCGCGGGCGCTGAGGTTTGTGGCATTTTTTTGCCTGGGAAATCTCCTGGCCTGGCTGCCTGTTTCAGTCCCCTTTTTAAATCAGATGAATGGGCAGCTCTGCCTTCCCGGAGCTCCAATTGCCAGCTAAAACGGCACCCGGACCCACGTATTTTGTATGGGGAACCGCTGCGCCGGGGTGCCGGCCAAAACAGCGGCACCGGCAAAAGCAGCCGGGCCGGCAAAAACAGCCGTGCAGGCCAAACCAGCTGCGCTGGTGACCCGTGGGGCTCCTCCCCCTGGGAATCTCCTGGTCTGTGGGCAATAAAAATCCGTCTGGGAATGTGGCGTCCACTCACCCTCCATGCTTTCACTGGGAGCTGCAATCCTCAGCTGCTCCTAATCGGCCATCTTGGATCTTCCCTGATGTCTGGTTTCTTTCAAATCATAGCTTTCTGTGTTTTACTTCATTTTACTATATATTAACTGGAATTATATGCACAGTACAGGTGTGCCTTGGAGATATGATGGGTTCTGTTTCACACTACTTCAATAAAGTGAATATGGCAATAATGTGAGCTACACAATTTATTGGTTTTTCAGTGCATATAACAGTTACATTTACACTATACTAAAGCCTATATTAAGCATGCAATAGTATTATGTCATTTAAAAGTGCATGACTTTAAAATACTTTATTGCTAACTGACACAAGAACAGAAAGCCAAACACCGCATGTTCTCACTCATAGGTGGGTGTTGAACAATGAGAACACGTGGATTCAGGGAGAGGAGCATCACACACTAGGGGCAGTTGTGGGGGGTAGGGGAGAGACAGCAGGGGTTGGGGAGGGAGAGGAGGGTGAGGAGGGATAACATGGGGAGAAATGCCAGATATAGTATGGACCTAAAGTTAAATAAATAAATTTAAAGAAAAAAATACTTTATTGCTATACAGCGCTGATGATCATCTGAACCTTCGGGGAGTCATCATCTTTTGCTGGTGGAAGGTCTTGCCTCCATGTTGATGGCTGCTGACTGATCAGAGTGGTGGTTGTGGAAGGCTGGAGAGGGTGTGACAATTTCTTAAAATAAGACAACAATAAGGTTTGCTGCATTGATTTACTCTTTCTTTCACAACAGCATGCTATTGTTTGACAGCATTTTATCCTGAGTAAAAGTTATTTCAAAATTGGAGTCACTTCTCTCTAATCCTGTTGCTGCTTTATCAACTACATTTATGGAATATTAGAAATGCTTTGTTGTCATTTCAACAATGTTCACGACATTTTCACTAAGATTAGTTTCCATCTCAAGAAACCACTTTCTTTTAGCATCCATAAAAACCAACTCCTCATGTGTTCAAGTTTTATCATGGGATTGCAGCAATTCAGTCACATCTTCAGGCTCCACTTCTAATACTAGTTCTCTTGCTATTTCCAATATATCTGCACTGACTTCCTCCACTGAAGACTTGAACCTCTCAAAATCATTTATAAAGGTGGGAATCAACTTCTTCAAACTCCTGTTAATGTTGATATTTTGACCATCTCCCATGAATTGTGAATGTTGTTAGTGGCAGCTACAATGGTGAGTTCTTTCTGGAAAGTTTACAATTTACTTTGCCCAGATCCATCAGAGGAATCCCTATCTGTGGTAGCCTTATGCAATGTATTTCTTGAAAGTCAAAATTATTACTTGATTTGTGAGCTACAGAATGTTGTAGCAGGCACAAAGACATTAATCTCCTTGTGCATATCCATCAGAGCTCTTGGGTGACTAGGCACATTGTAAATGATCAGTAATATTTTGAAAAGTAATTATCTTATTTTCTGAGCAGTAGGTCTTAACAGTGGGTTTAAAATATTCAGGAAACCATGCTGTAAAGAGATGTACTGTCATCCCAGCTTTGTTGTTTCATTCATAAAGAACAAACACAAACAGTGTAAATTTAGTATAGCTCTTAAGGGTCCTAAGATTTTCAGAATAGTAAATGAACATTGGCTTCAACTTAGAGTCACCAGCTGCATTAGCTAACTCAGGAGAGTCAGCTGTCTTTTGAAGATTTGAAGCCAGGCATTGACTTTTCTCTAGCTATAAAAGTCTCAGATGGCATGTTCTTCCAATATAACATAGTTTCACCTACATTGAAAATCTGTTGTGTAGAGTAGCCACCTTTATCAAGGATCTTAGCTAGATTTTTCTGGATAACTTGCTGCAGCTTCTACATCAGCACTTGCTGCTTCACCTTGCATTTGTATCTTACAAAGACAGCCTTTTATCCCCCTTAAATATCATGAACTGGTATCCACTAGCTTCAAATTTTCCTGTAGCTTTCTTACCTCTCTTAGCCTTCATAGAATGGAAAAAAGTTAGGCTCTTTCTCTGGATTAAATTTTAGCTTAAGGAAATGTTGTGATCATTTTAATCCTTTTCCCAGACCATTACAACTTTAATCAGCAATAAGGTTATTTTACTTTCTTATCATTTATGTATTCACTGGAGTAGCACTTTGAATTTCCTTCAATAACTTTTCCTTTGCATTCACAACTTGACTATTTGGCTCAAGAGGCTTACCTTTCCACCTGTTTGGCTTTTGACATACCTTCCTCACTCAGCTTAATCATTTCCAGCTTTTGATTTAAAGTGAGACACCTGTGACCCTTTTTTTTAACTTGAACACTTAGAGGCCATTAGGGTTATTAACCGGCCTAATTTCAATATTGTTGCATCTCAGGGAATAAAGAGACCCAAGGAGAGGAAAAGAGAGGGGAAAATGGTCAACAGATGGAGCACTGAGAAGACATACACTTAACAGTTAAGTTCACCATCTTATATGTGTGTGGTTTATCATGCACACCAATTACAGTAGTGTCATCAAAGGTCACTGATCATAGATCACTATCACAGATACAATCATAATAAGAAAGCTTGAAATGTTGTGAGAATTACCAAAATGTGAAACAGAGACACAAAGTGAGCAGCATATGCTTTGGGAAAAATGGCATCAATAGGCTTGTTCAAACCAGAGTTACCACAAATCTGGTAGGAAGACAGTGTGGCGATTCCTCAAGGACCTAGAAATAGAAATTCCATTTGACCCAGCAATCCCATTACTGGGTATATATCCAAAGGATTATAAATCATTCTACTATAAGGACACATGCACATGAATGTTCATTGCAGCACTGTTTACAGTAACAAAGACTTGGAACCAAGCCAAACGCCCATTGATGATAGACTGGACAGGGAAAATGTGGCACATATACACCATGAAATACTATGCAGCCATAAAAAATGATGAGTTCGTGTCCTTTGTAGGGACATGGATGAACCTGGAAACCATCATTCTCAGCAAACTGACGCAGGAACAGAAAATCAAACACTGCATGTTCTCACTCATAGGCGGGTGTTGAACAATGTGAACACATTGACACAGGAAAGGGAGCATCGCATACTGGGGTCTGGGGGAGGAACTAGGGGAGGGACAGTGGTGGGGTGGGGAGTTGGGGAGGGATAACATGGGGAGAAATGCCAGATATAGATGATGGGGAGGAAGGCAGCAAACCACATTGCCATGTATTTTCCTATACAACAATCCTGCATGTACTTCGTATGTACCCCAAAACCTAAAATGCAATAAAATATTAAAAAAAGAAAGTAGTTTGTAAACACAATATCTGAGAAGTGCAATTAAGAAAAGCACCATAAAATGAAGTATGACTGCATTTTATTGATTTTAATATGCAGGTTTTTATTATTTTCTTGATAATCTGATTTTTTAAAATTATACTATTCTGAAGAAATTTATTTTTAAACATTTGGCTTATTAAGTTTTCCCAAAATGTTTGGGTTTTTATATGTATTTATTTATTGAGACAGTGTCTAGCTCTGTGGCCCAGGTTGGAGTGCTGTGGCATAATCTTGGCTCACTGCAACCTCTGCCTCCCAGGTTCCTCCTGCCTTAGCCTCTCAAGTAGCTGGGACTAGAGGCACACACTACCATGCCCTGCTAATTTTTGTATTTTTAATACAGACAGGGTTTCACCATGTTGGCCAGATTGATCTCAAACTCCTGACCTCAAGTGATCTGCCTGCCTCAGCCTCCCAAAATTCTTGGATTACAGGCATGTGCCACTGTGCCCAGCAGTTTTTATTAAGGTAAAATTTACACATAAAACTAAGCATTTTAAGGTAGACAATTTTGTGTCATTTGGTACATTCATAGTGTTTTGCAAACACTAACTCTATCTACTTCTAAAATATTTTAATCATTACCCAAATAAAATCCTATATCCATGAGTTACCTACACCCCTTTCCTTACTCTCTCCAGCCCTTACAATTACCATTCTGCTTTCTGTACCTCTGCATTTACCTGTTCTGAACATTTCACGTAATTGGAGTCATATGATCAATGTGTGAACTTTTGTGTCTGGCTTCTTTCACCTAGCATAATCTTTTATAATATCTGGGTGATGAAATAATCTGTACAACAAATCCCCATGACACAAGTCTATGTAACAAACCTGCACTTGTATCCCTGAACTTAAAATAAAAGTAAAAACAAAGAAAAAACAAAAGAGACTTTCAAAAGGAGAAAGGAAAAAAGACTGAATTATGGATGGGTAGATAGATGGGTGGATGGATGGATGGGTGAATGAAAAGATAGAAGTTTCATTAAAATCCTAATGAGACTATTAGGATTTCATTCTGTTTATCACCAAACATACCTGTTCAGAAAAAGTGTAGCAATGTTTACGTTATGTGATAAGCCACAAGAAAGTCATCTATGTAAATATAAGAAAATTTGAAATATCAAAAAAACCTTTTAAAAGTTCATTCACATTATATATGAGTTATTCATTTCCTTTTATAACTGAATAATATTCCACTGGATGTCTATATCCATTCATTCCAACATTTACATGCTGAATTCTGTTCATATCTATTATTTATCCATTCATCCATGGATGGATGTTTGGGTTGTTTCTATCTTTTGACTGTTGTGAATAGTGCTGCTCTGAAAATTGATGTACAGTATTTGAATACCCGTTTTCAATTCTCTTAGGTATGTACCTAAGAGGAATTCCTGGGTCATATGGTAAGCCTATGTTTCACTTACCATAAAATATTTATTCACAGTGACTGAATCATTTTACACTTCCCCCAGTAATACTTGAGAGTTTCAACACCTAGATATCCTTGCCAACACTTATTTTTCATTTTATTGATTATAGACATCCTAGTGGGTTTGAAGTGGTATTTAATTTTGGTTTTGATTTGGATTTTCCTAACGACAAATGATGTTGAGCACCATTTCACGTGCTTAATGTCCATTTTTAGATATTCTGTGGAGAAATGCTAAGTTCTTTGCCCATTTTAAAATTGTCTTTTTGGTTGAGTTTCAATTCGTTATATATTCTAGATATTAATCCCTTATCAGATATGTGATTTGAAAATATTTTTCCTATTCTGTAGATTGTCTTTTCATTTTCTTGATAATATTGTTTGATGTTAGACATTTTTGTCTTTATAAGCCCCATTTGTCTATTTTTTTTCTTTTGGTCCATGTGATTTCAGTATCCTATCTAATAATCCACTGCCAAATCTAAAGTCATGAAGGTTTGTCCCTGTATTTTCTTCTGAGAGTTTTATAGATTTAGCTCTTACTTTTAGATTGATGGTTCATTCGGAGTTCATTTTTGTTTAGTGATTCAACTTCGTTCTTTTGCAGGTGAATATCTGGTTGTTCCAGCACCATTTGTTGAAGAGACTGTTCTTTCCCTCAATGAATTATCTTGTTACCCTCTTTTAAAAATTATTAATTTCTCATTTATTTCATGTTAGATATTAAATGTGGTCTGTACCGGTTCATTTTTTGTGACTATTTTAAAAATTCTTGTTACCTCTTTGTGGTCTATTCAACTTATTCAAAAAATTAAGTAGATGCTTTGAAGTAGGTGTATATGTCTGTTTGTAAGATACAGAAATGTGTGTGTATATAGTACACAACCTTATATCACACATAATAAAAATATTAGTAGTATTGCTTAAATTCTCATATTTCTTATTTTGGTAAGTATTCTTAATTAGTGATGGATTAAAAGAGACAAGTCAACATTTACTACTATACTTTTTGTTGGGTATTTATTTTTGTGTTTTCAGTGTTTTTCTGTATGTTTTTGTTGATGTATTATCTAAGCATAAAAGCTCCTGACATTTTTACATTTATTGTGAAATATTTTCTGCATCATTAAACAGTGAGTTCATATAGGGTTTTTCATGTCTTTTGCCTAAAATTAAAATTTGCCTGCTTATTAATACAAAAATCCCCATTTAAGTTTGCTGGCATATGCTTTGTTTATTTTTGTCTAACCTTCAATTTACAACTTAGTAAATTTTTAATGTATGTTTTACTTTTGGCATGTAATTGGCTTTTGGATCCAACAAAGAAATCATTTTTTTAACAGATTTTATATCTATATTTATAAAAGAGATGCTTGATATATGTGCAATATTTTAAAATGTAATGCTTTTTTTCTGTGTGTGTGTGTGTGTGTGTGTGTGTGTGTGTGTGTGTGTGTGTGTAGTAAGTGGTGCATATAGAGAAGACCGTACTTATTTTTCTTCTGGTAATTTGAAAGTCTTATTGTCTGTTTGTTACAGACTGAATGTTTGTGCCCCTCTAAAATTCATCTGTTGAAGCCCTAACCCCCAAGGTGATGATATTTGGGAGATGGGCCATTGTGGGGTAATTATTTTTAGATGACATCATGAAAGTGAGGCCCTCATGATGAAATTCGCTTCCTTAAAAAAAGATGAAAAGAGGCCGGGCATGGTGGCTCACATAGTCCCAGCACTTTGGGAGGCCAAGGCAAGCGGATCACCTGAGGTCAAGAGTTCAAGACCAGTCTGGCCAACATGGAGAAACCTCGTCTCTACTGAAAAAAAAAAGAAAAATTACAAAATGAGCTGGATGTGGTGGTGCATGTCTATAATCTCAGCTATTCGGGAGGCTGAGGCAGGAGAATCAGATGAACATGGGAGGTGGAGGTGGTGGTAAGCCAAGATCGTGTCATTGAACTCCAGTTTGGGCAACAAGAGTGAAATTCATCTCAGAAAAAAAAAAAAGGGAAAGAGACCAGAGATCTCTCTTTGTACCACCACCATAAGAGAACACAGCAAGAAAGTGGCTGTTTGCAAGCCAGGAAGAGAGCCCTCACCAGGGAACCAAATCAGTAGCACCTTAATCTTGGACTTCCCAGTCTCCAGAACCATCAGCAATAAATTCCTTTTGTTTAAGCTATCCAGTGCTTGACTTTTTTTTATGGTACCCCAAATTTACTAAGACACCTTCTTATTTCTTCTAGTGTTATCTTTGTAAATTTAGAGACATATGCCATCTTTATTAATTCACAAATTTTAGTATCAACTATTCTTACATCAAGAAAGATTAGATATTTAGTCTTGATACATTAAATATTTAGCAACATGAATCATACCTTTGGAATTCTCCATTAAATGTGCAATCGATTGGATTTGTCATCATGATTTTTTTAAAGATGAATAAGAGCTATGTGCACTAAGAATACGTACCTTAAGAACAGCTTTCTCTTGTCTTTTATGTGAAGAATAAATTGATTACACACATAGGTTTGGAGTCAGATTTTTCCTTCTTAGAATTATCTATATATTTCTTCACTGTATTCTTCCATTGAAAATAACTGTGTGGGGAAATCTGAGGTCAGTCTATTTTTCTTCTTCTAAATAACTTGGCTTTTTTCTCACATTTTGATTTTTAAAGTTCTGAATACCATCAGAACTTCAAACATTTTTTTCTTCCATGCTGAATTTTCTTAACTTGCTTTTCTCTATATTTTATTTTCTCTCCAAAACCTTTTTTTCCTACTTCTTCATTTTGTTTATGTGATCTTTTTAAAGCTGTTCTCCTTACATTAAATTTATTTCCAGCATCTCTATTTTTATTCCTGCTGCTTCTATTGTGGTTTTTATTTCTGTAACAGTTCTATTGTTATCTTTAATTTTCTTAATCTTGCAACTCACTTTTAAGCTTTTTAACTTGTCTTAAAAAAATTTTTTTTTGGCTGCTTTTGGTGGCTTATGCCTGTAATTCCAGCACTTTGAGAGGCTGAGGTGGGAGGATCACTTGAACCCAGGAGTTTGAGACCAGCCTGGGCAACACAGTGAGACCCCATAGTGAGATGAAAAAAATTTTAAAACAGCCAAGTATAGTGGTGCATGCCTGTAGTTCCAGCTACTCCCAAAGCTGAGATGACTTGAGCCTGGGAGGTTGAGACTGCAGTTGTTATATTCGAGGTGAGATTAAGGGACCAGCACCAAGACAAAAGTATGCCAAATAGCAGGGTTTATTAAGCCGGCAACCACGGAGGACTCTCATCTCTCCAACCCGTGGCCCCGAAGGGAGGGTATTAAGACCTTTTATACCTGTAAAAATCATTGTGGGAGTCAGGGTGAGAGGCGGGGGCGGGGGTGAAGAGACACAGACATTTAGGGGTTTCGGTAAATCATCTCCCAGACAGAGAGGAGGGAGCGGGGCTCCAGACATTCCAAGGGCTTGAGGACATCTTGTCACCTCAGTTGTTACCTAAGTGGCTTACAGAAGTCAAGATAAGCGTTAGTTTACACATCTTCTGGACAGTAGTGGAAATAACAGATCTTAGTTACTTATTACAAGGCACAGGGGCCAGGATGGAATTAGCTTGGGCTGCTATTCTGGTCACAAAGGCTGACAATTCTAGCTGTTACTGATAAGAAAGGTAGATAGTTTGCAGAGCAAACTAGCAGTTTTATGTACAGAAGCCAAAGGCCAGCAGCTATTGTGAGGAGAGTGGGGCAGCCGTTACAACTTAGTTTGAAACAGAGCTTTGTCTTTTATAAAATGGTGTTGTTCAGGTTCTAACTCTAGGCCAGCTGTAGCACACAGTGAGCCATGATTATGTCACTGCACTACAGCCTGGGTGACAGAGTGAGACCCTGTTTCAAAAATAAACAAACAATAAACAAAATAGTCTTTAATCTCCTTGGTGAGTTATTTTTTTTCCCCCAGTGTCCATGTTTTCCTTTAATTTCTTTAACACTTTAGATTACAATAATTTGAATTTTTTTTCTGATTCTTGGAATTCTTATCTTGAAATGTATTATAGTATTATGATATTTATTTACTTTGTTCTATTTTTTTTTTTCTCTCTCTCCCTCTCTGAGTAGGAGTGACAGAGGTGAGGTAGTATTTATGTGCAGCCCTGAACACTTTGGGCTTGTAAGTCATCTTTGAAAGAGGGAAATTCCATCTAGGTCTATAATGATTTTCATGAACAGAGTCTCCAGATGCTGGAGAGCACATATGGTCAGATGGAAACTTCAGTGCAAGTCTGTTTCTTTAGAACACTTTGTCAGCACATTGCTGAGTCATCTGCCCTTGGGGGCATGCCTTAATATCCTCCAGCCTTTACTCAGCCACAACCCTGGGTGGGAGCCTGCATGCCCCACAGGCCCCTTTGTTTGGTGATGTGTATTTGCTTGTGTTTTCTCAGATGATTGTGGTCCACAGCTGCGTACCAGTTGTCCCAGTATGTGTGTTCCCCATCTCTCATGGTAAGTCAACAAGATTATATCTGTACAGAGTCTTCTGATTTTTCTCTTGTCTAGTGTTATTTTTAGTCCCTTTTTTCTGTACATCATTTCCATCCATCATTTTTCATTCTTTGCCTATTCATTTGAGTGCATAACATAGAGATAATTACTCCCATGACATATGGGCTCAAATACCAAAATATTAATCACCTGTACCCTTAACTTTCCCATCTTTTATAGACCATGTGTTTTCTATTTTATATAGTTTGCCTGGATTTTACACCATCTCCCAAATTCCCAGATGGATCTTGATATTTGCCTTAAAATAAACAAGATTTTTTGTGTCTTATCTTCATTTTCACATCATGCCTAAGTCATGAAATTTTATTTGCTCTGCTTAAGTTTATAGTTTCTAAGAATCCTAAGATTGTTACTTTATGGTTTATAGCAACTATAAGTTTATAGTCCCTAAGAGTCCTAAGAATCCCCAAGTTGTCAAAAATTAAGTATAATACAATTGTTTCCACAGAATCAGTGGTACAGAAAGGGAGTTAAGAGACGAAATATTTTATACTTGGTGTTTATAGACATTTTCTCATAAAGAATTTGTATTAATATTTTAAATTATTTTAAAAATATTTTTATACGAGTGTTATCAAAGAATACTTTGTAAAATGATAAAAACATAATTCTGCTTTAAGTATATAGTCAATTCACACCTAACATTAAAAATTTATTTTTATTTTTATTATTAATATTATTTCTGATGGGTGAATCATACCTAACATTAATGAGGGATGACAAATGTGGTTCAAAGCAGGATGTGGGGGTCTTATGTAGATATGGTCAGTGAAAGGAAGGCTGCCAGAATATGATGTCTAAGTTAGATGAAAAGAAGAGGTTAATGTTTTACCTGACAATACAGCTCTAATCTATGGAGTTTTTAATTTTTTAATTGAAAAAAAAAAAACAGCTTTAAAGAAGAATAATTGATATAACATAAGTGTGCATATTTAAAATGTACATTTAGGACTCTATTGACATTTGCATGCACTCATGAAACCATCATCACAATGTGGATAATGGTCATACACATCATCCCCAAAAGTTTTCTCATTTCTCTTTGGAATCACTCCCTCTCACAATGTCTCATGCACCCATATCCACAGACAGCCACAGGTCTGTTTTCTGCCAGGATAAGTTAAATAGCATTTTGTAGAAATTTATAAAAATAAAAGATGAGTATACACGTTGGTTTTGGTCTGAACTCTTTCTATCAACAAAATTATTTTGAAATTTATCCACATTGTAGCACCTATCAATAGCTTACTGCTGGCTGGGTGTGGTGGCTCATGCCTGTAATACCAGTTCTTTGGGATGCCGAGGTGGGTGGATCATGAGGTCAGGAGATTGAGACCATCCTGGCCAACATGGTGAAACCCCATCTCTACTAAAAATACAAAATGTAGTGGGGTATGGTGGCATGTGCCTGTACTCTCAGCTACTCGGGAGGCTGAGGCAGGAGAATCGCTTGAACCTGGGAGGTGGAGGTTGCAGTGAGCCGAGATAGCGCCACTGCGCTCAAGCCTAGGCAGCAGAGCAACACTCTGTCACCAAAAAAAAAAAAAAAAAGTTTACTTCTTTTTTTTTTCTGCTGTGTTGTATTTCATTTCATGCATGTAATACAATTTGTTAATATATTTACCTTTTGATAATATCTATTCAGCTGAGAATTAATTAATCCATTCAGCTGAGGAAATTACCCAAGACTAGTGAATGAACTATCTGGAAATGTAAAGGTATCAGTAACTGGTGTTCACAAAGGGCTAGGGATGATGCCTTCCCTAACTATCCAGACTGAAAATACACCTTCATAGAATGTTTCATACATTACACAGAACTGCCTTGCTTCAATGGTAGGGAATAATTATCCCTCAACTAGATACTGTATTATTCAAATAGAAAGGCAATATATTATGACTAAGTTGGGTTTATGTTAGGAATGTAAGGTTGGCTTAACATTCAGAAACCTGTAAAATACTCCCACTTCCATTCCATGACGGTAAAGTGGATGTGTTTTTTCTTATCTCTCAGCTTATACACATGCCAACACTCATTTCAGGAAATAACAAGACTCTCAAGGGCAAAGAAAAAAAAAAGACCAGCTATTAGTAGGTACCTCAGCCTAAGTAATAACATGATGGTGAACTCCCTGAGTTTACTTTTAC
Organism: Alouatta palliata; assembly: GCA_004027835.1. NCBI lineage: Eukaryota > Metazoa > Chordata > Mammalia > Primates > Atelidae > Alouatta > Alouatta palliata. The sequence continues at coordinate 83,758 of PVKV010007145.1, read as the reverse complement.
CTCATATCTCAGAATGGGTGCCGAGAAAGTTGGCAATACAACCGTGCCAACAAGTTCAGACACAATAGCCCAAATAAAAACCTACTCTTGCTAGCCAAAAGATCAGAAAAGGAGTAGCCTCACGTGATATTAAACTTTTAGACAGTAATTGCTAAATTCCAGCCAAACAACACAGAATACTTTGATTCCATCCCCACCTACATCAGCAAAGGCTGAAGACCCCAAACTCCTAACCTCATGCGGTAGCAAGGTGCTGCAAACACCCCTACCCCCAGTTTCTTCACCCAGGTTGGTATCAGAGCAGCTGGAGTTAAGAGTCGAGATTTTCATTCCCACCCAACAGTAACACGCCTCCTACTTCCATGCAGCCAGTGGACACCATGCAAGGAAACTGAATTTCTATTTTCATTGTCTGTAATAAGAGTGTAAGAATAGAAATCCTGTAGGAACAAATACATATTCAAATAAATAATGGCTGGAAAATTTCAAATTTGGCAAAATACTTAAACTACACATACAAGAGGCAGAATAAACAAAAGAAATCCACTCCAGGACACATCATATTAAAGCTTCTGAAAATTAGAAACAAAAAAAAATATTGAAAGCAGCAAAAGGAAAGGATATCTTACCTACAGGGGAAAAACAGTTTAAATGACAATGAGTTTTCCATTAGAAACTAAGGAGGCTAGAAGGAAAGGGCACAACATTTTTTAAGTGCAGAAGGAACAGAATTGTCAAATCAGAATTTTACATCCTTTAGGGATGAAGGAGAAATCAAGATATTCTCAAATGAAAAAAACCTAAGAAAATCTGTCACCAACAGACTAACCCCCAAAAAATAACTGAAGGAAGTTACTTAATTCATTTCCTGTTTGCCCTGAGAATACTCTTCCCTCTAATCCTAATGTGACATTAGGATTAGAGACAAGTTCCTTTTAGAAGTAATTCCGATAACAGTTTTTACATTTCATTTTCACATTGAAAATCAGTCAGATTTGATTCGACCTCAAAGAGCATGTAAAATTAAATGAGTGCTGGCAGTGAGCTGCATTTTTTTCTAAAGGGAAATGGGTTAAACGTAAAGGAAATAGTAAAATAATAAATCTTGGAATCTTGAAAGGAGAGACGGGGCTATTATCAGACACTAAATCAGCTGGTACCTTGATCTTGGTAATCCAGTCTCCAGAATTATCTGGAAGAGAAAATGGCAGAGAAGAGGCAGGACTAACTTTCAACTCCCACTCTGATGGACAGAGCAGTGTGTGGAGACCCACAACGTGAAATTTTGCTCTAAGAACTAGCACAGGAATATACCGGGAAAGCTGAGAGAATCCAAAACCCTTTGAAGGAGGTGGATTGCTGCTGCAGGCTCCATGGGACAGTTGAGGAACTCTGAAGTGCTCTTGAAAGTGCCACCTTCTGGCTGGAGGCCTACGAAACAAAACCAGTGCACTAAACAAAAATACAACCAAGTACCCTCACAGAGTCCTCTTCACTCCCCAGCTACCTCCAACAGAGCAGGTGCTGGGATCCATAGCTGAGAGACCTAAAGATGGATCACATCCCAGGACTCTTTGCAGACACTCCTCAGTACTAACCCAGAGCCTGGTAACACTGTTAGGTGGCTAGATCCAGAGGAGAAATAACAATCACTGCAGTTAGACTCTCAGGAAACCCCATTTCTAGAAGAAGGGGGAATGTACCACATCAAGGGAGCATGCTGTGGGACAAAAGAGTCTGATCAGCAACCTTGAGTCTCAGATCTTCCCTCTAACTTAGTCTGTCAAAATGAGAAAGAGCCAGAAAAACAATTCTGGTAATACAACAAAATAAGGGTATTTAACACCCCCAAAATATCAAGACAAAATTTCTGAATTGCCAGAAAAAAATTTAGAAGGTTAACTATTAAGCCAATTAAGGAGGCACCAGAAAAAGGTGAAGTCCAACTTAAAGAAATTTAAAAAAAAAAAAAATACAGGAAATGAATGGGAAAATCTTTAGTAAAACAGATAACATAAATTAAAACAATTACAACTTCTGGAAATGAAGAACCCACTTAGAGAATTTCAAAATGCACTGGAAAGTTTCAGCAATAGAATCAAAAAGTAGAAGAAAGAACTTCAGAGCTCAAAGATAAGGATTTTAAATTAACCCAATCCAACAAACACAGGAAACAAAGACCAACAACAATAAAAAATGATCAAAGCCTCCAAGAAGACTGGGATTATGTTAAATGGCCAACCCTGAGAATAATTGTGTTCCTGAGGAAGAAGAGAAATCTAAAAATTTGGAAAACATATTTGAAGGAATAATTGATAGAAACTTCCTCAGCCTTGCTAGAGATCCAGATATTCAAATACAAGAAGCTCAAAGAACAAATGGGAAACTCATCACAAAAAGATGATCCCTTAGGCACAAAGTCATCAGGTTATCTAAAGTCAAGATAAAGGAAAGAATCTTAAGAGATGTGAGGCAAAAGCATCAGGTAACTTATAAAGGAAAATCTATCAGATTAACAGCAGATTTCTCAGCAGAAACCCTACAAGCTAAAAGAGATTGGGGTCAGTCCTGCCTTTAGCCTCCTTAAACAAAACAATGATGAGCCAAAACTTTTGTATCCAGTGAAACGAAGCTTCATAAATGAAGGAAAAATACAGTCTTTTTCAAACAAACAAATGTGAAGAGAATTCACCACTACCAAGCCAGCACTACAATAACTGCTAAAAGGAGCTCTAAATCTTGAAACAAATCCTCAAAATTCACCAAAATAGAACTTCTTTAAAGCATAAATCTCATAGGGCTTATAAAAGAACAACATAATGAAAATACCCAAGATATTCAGGCAACAAATAGCACAATGAATAGAATAGTACCTCACATCTCAATATTAATGTTGAATGTAAATGGCCTAAATGCTCCACTTAAAAGATACAGAATGGCAGAATGTGTAAGAATTCACCAACCAATTATCTGCTGTTTTCAAGAGACTCACCTAACACATAAGGACTCACATAAACTTAAGGTAAAGGGGTGGAAAAAGATATTCCATGCAAATGGACACCAAAAGCAAGCAGAAGTAACTATTCTTATATCAGACAAAACAGTCTTTAAGGCAACAGCAGTTAAAAAAGACAAAGAGGGATATTGTCTAATAATAAAAGGACTAGTCCATTAGGAAAATATAACAACCCTAAATATATATGCACCTAACACTGGAGCTCCCAAACTTAAAAAACAGTTACTACTAGACCCAAGAAATGAGATAGATAGCAACACAATAATAGAGGGAGCTTCAACACTCCACTGACAGCACTAGACAGGTTATCAAAACAGAAAGTCAACAAAGAAATAATGGACTTAAACTGTACCCTAGAACAAATGAACTTAACAGATATTTATAGAACATTCTATCCAATAACTGCAGAATATGCCTTCTATTCATCAGCACATGAAACATTCTTCAAGGTAGATCATATGATAGGCCACTAAACAAGTCTCAATGAATTTAAGAAAATCAAAACTGTATCAAGTACTCTCAGACCACAGTGGAATAAAATTAGAAGTTAACTTCAAAAGAAACCCTCAAGACCATGAAACTACATGGAAACCAATAACCTTCTCCTGAATAATCACTGGGTCAAAAATAAAATCAAGATGGAAATTTAAAAGTTCTTTGAACTGAACAATAATAGCGACACAACTATCAATACTTCTGGAATACAGCAAAGGCAGTGTTAAGAGGAAAGTTTGTAGCATTAAATGCCTACATCAAAAAGTCTGAAAACGTGCAAACAGACAATCTAAGATTATACTCAAGGAGCTATGGAAACAAGAACAAATCAACCTCAAACCCAGCAGAAGAAAAGAACCAAGATCAGAGCAGAACTATATAAAATGAAATTGAAACAAAAAAACCCAACAAAGATTAATGACACAAAAAGCTGGCTCTTATAGAAGATAAATAAAATTGGTATAATGTTAATGAGATTAACCAAGAAGAGAGATGATCCAAATAAGGTCAATTAGAAATGAAACAGGAGATATTATGACCAGCATTACAGAAATACAAAAGATCATTTAAGGCTACTATGAACACCTTTATGTGCACAAACTAGAAAACCTAGAAGAGATGAATAAATTCCTGGAAATATCCAGCCCTCCTAGATTAAACCTGGAACAAATAGGAACTCTAAACAAATCAATGACAAGTAGCAAGATTGAAATGGTAATAAAAAAAATTGCCAGCAAAAGTCCAGAACTAGATGGATTCACAGCTGAATTCTATCAAACATTCAAAAGAGAATTGATACCAATCCTATTGAGACTATTCCAAAAGATATAGAAAGAGGGAATCCTCCCTAAATCATTCTATGAAGCCAGTATCACCCTAATACAAAAAACAGGAAAAGACATAACCAAAAAAGAAAGCACAGACCAATATTCCTGATGAACATAGATGCAAAAACTCTTAACAAAATACTAGCTAACAGCATCCAACAACATATAAAAAAGATAATCCAACATGCTCAAGTGGATTTTAAACCAGGGATGCAGAATGGTTTAATATATGCAAGTCAATAAATGTGATACACCATATAAACAGAATTAAAGACAAAAATCACACAATCATCTCAATAGATGCAAATAAAGCACTTGACAAAATGCAGCATCTCCTTATCATTAAAACTGGCAACAAAATACAAGGAGTTAATAAAAGCCATCTAGGACAAACCCACAGCCAACATTATACTGAATGGGGGAAAGTTGAAAATTTTTCCTCTGAGAACTGGAACAACACAAGGATGCTCACTTACAGCACTTCTATTCAACATAGCACTGGATGTCCTAGATAGAGGAATCAGAGCAGAGAAAGAAATAAAGGGCATCCAAATCAGTAATGAAAGTCAAACTGTCGCTGTTTGCTGATTACATAATCGCATACCTAGAAAACCCTAAAGACTCATCCTAAAAGCTCATAGAACTGACAAATGAATTCAGTAAGGTTTCAGGATACTTAATTAATGTACACTAATAAGTAGCCCTGCTATATGCCAACAGCAACCAATCTGAGAATCAAATCAAGAACTCAACCCCTTTTGGAATAGCTTCAGTAAAATAAAATATTTAGGAGAGATCCAAGATGGCCGATTAGCAGCAGCTCAGGATTGTAGCTCCCACTGAAAGCGCAGAGAGTGAGTGGATGCCACATTTTCAGACAAATTTTTATTGCCCATGGACCAAGAGATTCTTGGCGGAGGAGCCCCACAGGTCGCCAGCGCGGCTTTTTTGGCAGGCGCGGCCGTTTAGCAGCTCAGTCCAGAGTACATGGGACTGAGTGCCCTTTTGGTTGGCGTTTGGAGCTCCGGGAAAGTAGAGTCTCCTATTCAGCTGATTGAAAAACGGACTGAAGTAGGGAACCAGACCGGGAGATTTCTGGGCAGAAAAGCACCACGAATCTTAACACTGCTGTTTCAGCCGGCGTAGTGGGTCGCTGCAGGGGAAGGCTGGTACCCCTCCACAAAATAAAACAAAAACAGCAGTTGGAACTGCTGAGGATTGAGAGTTTCACAGCAAGTACAGCTGAACCCCGGGAAGGTCCAGCTCTGTGGGGGAGGGGCGTCCACTGAAGGAAAACTAAGAAACAGAATAAACTTTATCACCAACAAGTTGGACATCCACTCAGAGACCTAATTTGAAAGTTAGCAATTACACAGACGACAGGTGGATAAATCCACAAAGATGGGAAGAAACCAGCGCAAAAATGCTGAAAACACCCAAAATCAGAATGCCTTTTCTCCTATAGAGGATTGCAGTGCCTCATCACCAATTGAACAAGGCCTGATAGAGAATGAATGTGAAGAATCAATAGAATCAGGCTTCAGAAGGTGGATAAAGAGAAACTTCTGTGAGCTAAAAGAACACGTTCTAGCCCAATGCAAGGAAACTAAGAACCTTGAAAAAAGGTTTCATGAAATGTTCATGAGAATGGACAATTTAAAGAGGAATATAAGTGAATTAATGGAGCTGAAAAACACAATACGAGAACTTCGCGAAGTATGCACAAGTTTTAACGGTCGAATTGATCAAGCAGAAGAAAGGATTTCAGAGGTCGAAGATCAACTTAACGAAATAAAATGAGAAGACAAGATTAGAGAAAAAAAGGGTAAAAAGGAATGAGCAAAGTCTCCAAGAAATATGGGACTATGTGAAAAGACCTAATCTACGTTTGATAGGTGTACCTGAATGTGACGAAGAGAATGAATCCAAGCTGGAAAATATTTTTCAGGACATTATCCAGTAAAACTTTCCTAACCTTGCAAGGCAAGACAATACCCAACTCCAGGTAATACAGAGAACACCACAAAGATATTCCTCAAAAAGAGCAACCCCAAGGCACATAATCATTAGATTCATCAGTGTTGAAATGAAGGAGAAAATACTACGGGCGGCCAGAGAGAAAGGTCAGGTTACCCACAAGGGGAAGCCTATCAGATTCACAGCTGATCTCTCAGCAGAAACCCTACAAGCCAGAAGAGAGTGGGGGCCAATATTCAACATCCTTAAAGAAAAGAACTTTCAACCCAGAATTTCATATCCAGCCAAACTAAGTTTCATAAGTGAAGGAAAAATAACATTTTTTTATGAACAAGCAAGTACTCAGAGATTTCATTACTACCAGGCCTGCTTTACAAGAGCTTCTGAAAGAGGCACTATATACAGAAAGGAACAACCAGTATCAGCCACTTCAAAAAACCCATCGGTAAGCTGCATCCAGATCCATCTTACATGTAAGGATATACAGAGACTCAAAACAAAGGGATGGAGGAAGATTTGCCAACTAAAAGGAGAGAGAAAAAAAAAAAAAAAAAAAAGCAGGAGTTGCAATTCTCATCTCTGATAAAATAGACTTTAAAGTAATAGAAACCGAAAGAGATAAGAAGGACATTGTATAATGGTAGAGAGATCAGTGTAACGGGAAGAGCTAACAACCCTAAGTCTATGCACAGCCAATATAGGAGCACCCAGATACATAGGGCAACTTCTTGGTGACTTACAAAGAGACTTGGACTCCCACACAATAATAGTGGGAGACTTTAACATTACATTGTCAATATTGGACAGATAATGAGACAGAAGGTTAAGAAGGATACCCGGGACTTGAACTTAGACCTCGAACAAGTAAACTTCATAAACATTTACAGAACTCTCTACTCCAAACCCACAAAACATACATTTTTTTTTCAGTAACACATCGCATTTATTCTAAAAATGACCACATGGTTGGGAGTAAATCACTCCCCAGCAATTGCATAGCATTTCATAGGTTTAAATGAAATACTGGTTGGCTGTTTGTTTGTTATTTTCCTCCCTTATTCCTTCCTGTCTCCATTGTATAACACAATTATTAGTATAAAAGAGCTTTTAATATCCATTTGTAGACTGCATTCTAGCCTGTGCAATAGAACAAGATTCCCGTTCTCTCTCCCTTTTTTTTCTTCTTTTTCTCTTTATTCCATTCTTTTTTTTTCTTCCTTCTTTCTCTTTTTCTCTCTTTTTTCTTTCCTTAAAAAAAAAATTTAGAAATATACTTAACCAAGGAGGTGAAAGACCTCTACAGGGAAAACTATGAAACACTGAAGAAAGAAATCATGGACAACACGAACAAATGAAGACACATCCCATGCTCTTGGATGGGTAGAATCAATATTGTGAAAATGACAATACTGTGAAAAGAAATCTAAAAATTCAATGCAATTCCCAGCAAAATACCACTATCATTCCTCAAAAAACTAGAAAAAGCAATTCTAAAATTCATATGAAACCAAAAAAGAGCCAGCATAGCCAAAGCAAGACTAAGCAAAAAGAACAAATATGAAGGCATCACACTACCTGATTTTAAACCATACTATAAGGCCATAGTCACCAAAACAGCATGGTACTGGTATAAAAATAGGCACAGAGACCATAGAAACAGAATAGAGAACTCAGGAATAAATCAAAATACTTACTTATAGCCAACTGATCTTTGACAAAGCAAACAAAAACATAAAGTGTGGAAAGGACACCCTATTTAACAAATGGTGGTGGGATAATTGGCAAGCCATATGAAGAAAAATGAGATAGATCAAAAACTTAAATCTAAGACTTGAAACCATAAAAATTTTAGAAAATTACATTAGAAAAACCATTCTTGACATTGGCTTATGCAAAAACTTCATGACCAAGAACCCAAAAGCAAATGCAACAAAAACAGATAAATAGATGGGACTTAATGAAACTGAAAAGGTTCCGCACAGCAAGAGAAACAGCTGAGTAAACAGAAAACCCACGGAGTGGGAGAAAAAATCTTTGCAATCTGTACATCTGACAAAGGACTAATATCCAGAATCTACAAGGAACACAAACAAATCAGCAAGGAATAAACAAAAAAAATCCTATCAAAAAGTGGGCTAAGGACATGAAGAGACAATTCTCAAATGAAGATATACAAGTGGCCAACAAACATATGAAAAAATGGTCAATATCACTAATTATCAGGGAAATGTAAATCATAACCACAATGAAATGCCACCTTACTCCTGTAAGAATGGCCATAAAAAAATAGATGTTGGCATGGATGTGGTGAAAAGGGAACACTTTTACACTGCTGGTGGTAATACAAATTAGTACAATCACTATGGAAACAGAGTATGGAAATTCCTTAAAGAACTAAAAGTAGACCTGCTATTTGATCCATCAGTCTCACTCCTGGGTATCTATCCAGAGGAAAAGAAGTCATTACACAACAAAGAGACTTGTACATGTATGTTTATAGCAGCACAATTCACAATTGCGAAAATATGGAATGAAATAATTGAAAACAATGGCATTTGCAACTACTTGGATGGAACTGGAGACCATTGTTCTAAGTGAAGTAACTCAGAAATAGAAAACCAAATATCATATGTTCTCATAAGTGGGAGCTAAGGCATGAGGACTCAAAGGTATAAGAATGATACAATGGACTTTGGGGAGTCAGGGCAAAGGGTGGGAGGGAAGTGGTTATAATATTGTACTATAAATTTGCAAGATGGTGTTACCGTTGGGGGAAACTAAGTTAAGGGTGCACAGAATCTCTCTGTATTGTTTCTTATATCTTCATGTGAATCTATAAGTATCTCAAAGTTAAAAGTCCAATAAAATATAATTACCTCAATAGACACAGAAAATGCATTTGACAAAATACAACACCCATTCAGGATAGAATCTCTCAACAAGCTGAAAAGAGAAGAGAACTTCCTTAACTTCATAAAAGACATCTATGAAAAACATAGTTTACATGCATAATGATGAGAGACTGAATGCTTCCCTCCTAAAATCAAGATGCCCTTTTCTTAGGACCCGCAGCCCTGTCCTTTCCACAGGACTTCTGACACATCCTGTCATAATTTTGACCATTGTTCTTGCAAAGCACAAAGCCAATCAAAAAAGGGAGTTCTATTCGGATCTTCTTTTCCTTCCAAATTCAGATAATAGTTTCTGACAATAATCTACTGTTACCATCTACTAAATGCAAATTATTTCTTTAATTAATTTTTCATATTTTGAAAACATGTAGAGTAGGAGATTTGCATGAAAAACATGTTTTTATTAAAAAATTTCTTAGATCCAGAGGAATAACTATGTTTTAGGCATAGTAAGTCAAAGGGCTTGTGAAAGATTAAATATGAGAATAATTTTATTTATGGTAATTCAAAATCAAAAGGGTAATGGGCCATTTTATTTTGCTCTGAGATTAACCTTCTTCAGTAGTTTAAGAATTGGGATATATCTTATATGCTGTGATTATTAAGGAAATTGATAAAAAAAGGGAGAAGGGCAAAAATATTGATAGTCATAATTAAGTCTTATCAATCAATCCCACCTAATAACTATTTGATGTTCTAGTGAAGAGTAGCTGGTGGACTCACTGTTTACTATTATTTACTGCCAGAGTTGGTAAGGTTAGATGTTAACTTAATACAAAATAGATAAGTTACCTATAATATTTGCCCACTGGGTATGAAAATGATTTCTATGTGGTAGAAATGATTGCCCCCAAAGTAGCATTTTTTTCCCATTGAATGTGTGTGCATTTGTATGCGTCCTCATATCCTCCTTTGAAACAGCGTTGCCATCTTTTGCCTATAAGTTTTATCCTTCATAAGTTAAATAAATGTGATTTTTTGACACATTCTCAATATATGAGATTAAAGTGTTTAGCGGTTTGAAAATGAAACTTTGATGTAAAGGGAAAAAAAGGATTTGGTGCATGTGGGGCTTTGAGCCTTCACATAGAGCTAGCATGGAGAGGACGGGCTTCAGGTCAATCTGTGGCCATTCTGCTCTAAGGGGCAACATTAGCCCATATGCTGGCTAATGCTTTCATTTATATTTATTGTGTTTCCATTATATATGCAGAATGTGCTAGGAGTTGCAACTGTAATTTTTGTTATTTTAATGAGAATGTCTTCCGTCAAAATTTCTCTCTCTCTCTTTTTTTTTTTTTTTGCTTTTCCTAAATATCACCACATAAGAATTTATGGACAACTCTGATTCACGTGCTTAACTTATCTTAGTATGTTAACTGTACTGGAGGACTGGAAGCATATACCAGACTGTGACATTCTAGAAATTAATGAGTGTCCCTGTTCAATGAAAATGGCACATTGGCTGTGTTGTGTGCTGAAGAAATATTGAGGCTGGCAGAGTGTTTATGTATCTACTTGATTGAAAATAGATTTCTGGAACACAGCTACTTGCTCAAGAATTTGAACCTCTAAGTCCAATTGTAGAAACTTGGAGATTTTTTGTAAAAGAGAAACACAGATTAGGGGTCAGAGCAAGAGGTAAAAAAGAAATCTCCACTGATCATCCCACCCCTGACAAGAACACCAATTTAACAACTAACTACACACAATAAAACCACCTTTGTAAGAACCAAAAATCAGGTGAGCACTCACATTATTTGATTTTAACCACATATTACTGAAAAAGGCACTGAAGAGGTTGGTAAAACAGTCTTGAATCACTAATCACGACTCCCTCACCCCCTTAATAGTGGTGGTGTGGTGTGGAGAGCAGCTTTATGCCATGGAAAGAGGGAGAGCATAAAAATTATGAGGCATTGAACTCAGTGTTGCCCTGTTATATCAAAAAAGTGAAACCAGACCAAACACAGCTGACATCTTCCTAGGAAAGAGCACTAGAACCAGCCAAAGCCATAAGAGAATCACCGATCTCAGCAGTTTGAACTTGAATTCCCACAAGCCTCATCACTGTGGGCTAAAGTGCTCTAGGGCTCCAAATAAACATGAAAGGCAGTCTAGGCCACAAGGACTGCAACTCCTAGGTAAGTCCTTGTGCTGAACTGGACCCAGATCCAGGAGACTAGGGGGCATTAAAAAAAATGATTATTTCAACAGAAGCTGAAAGCAATCTCTATCAAAATACCAGTGACATTTTATCAAAGAAATAGAAAAAACAATTTTAAAATTTATATCAAATCACAAAAGGCCAGGGTAGTCAAAGCTATCTTAAACAAAAAGAACAAAACTGGAAAAATCACATTACCAGACATCAAATTATACTACAGAGCTATAGTAACCCAAACAGCATGGTACTGGCATAAGGACAAACACATAGGCCAATGGAAGAGAATAGAGAACCCAGAAACAAATCTACACATCTACAGTGAACTCATTGTTAACAAAGGTGCCAAGAGCATACAAAGATAGTCTCTTCAATAAATTGTGCTGGGAAAACTAGATATCTATACGCAGAAGCATGAAACTAGACCTCTATCTCTCATAATACACAAAAATCAAATCAAAATGGATTAAAGACTTAAATCTAAGACCTCAAGTTATAAAACTACTACAAGAAAACATTGAGGAAACTCTCTAGGACATTGGTCTGGGCAAAAATGTCTTAAGTAATAATACCCTGCAAGCACAGGCAATCAAACAAAAAATGGACAAATGGGATCACATCAAGTAAAAAACCTTCTGCACAGCAAAGGGAACAACCAGCAAGGTAAAGAGACAGCCCACAGAGTGGGAGAAAATATTTGAAAATTACCCATCTAACAAGAGAATATATAAGGAGCTCAAACAACTCTATGGGAAAAAATCTTATAATCTGATTTAAAAATGGCAAAAGATTTGAATAGACATTTCTCAAGAGAAGACATACAAATGGCAAAGAGGCATACAGAAAGGTGATCAACATCATTGATCATCACAGCAATGCAAATCAAAACTACAATGAGATGTTATCTCATCCTAGATAAAATGGTTTGTGTCCAAAAGACAGGCAAGAAGAAATGCTGGTGAGGATGTGGAGGAAAGGGAAACCTTGTAAACTGTTGGTGGGAATGTAAATTAGTACGATCACTATACAGAACCGTTTGGAAGTTCCTCAAAAGAGTAAAAATACAGCTACTATGTGATCTAGCAATCCCACTGCTGGGTATATATGCAAAAGAAAGGAAATCCGTCTGTTGAAGAGATATCCGCACTCCGTTTGTTGCAGCACTGTTCACAACAGCCAAAATCTGAAAGCTAGATGAGTGTCCATCAACAAATGCATGGTTAAAGAGAATGTGGTACATATATGTGATGGAATACTATTTAGCCATAAAAAATGAGACCTTGTCATTTGCAACAACGTGGATTGAACCTGAGGTCTTTATGTTAAGATAAGCCAGGTACAGAACAACAGACAGCACGTGTTCTCATTTATTTATGGAATCTAAAAATCAAAACAACTGAACTCACAGAGATAGAGAGTAGGATGGTTACCAGAGGCTGGGAAAGGTAGTGAGGGGATCAGGGGAGGTGGGGTTGGTTAATGTGTACAAAAAAGTAGTTTAAAAAGAATGAATAAGATATAGTATTTGCTAGCACAACAGGATGACTATAGTCAATAATAATTTAATTGCACATTTTAAAATAACTAAGAGAGTATAATTGGATTGTTTGTAACAAAGAATAGACATTGAGGGATGGACACCCTATTTTCCATGATGTGATTATTATGCATTGCATGCCTGTATCAAAATATTTCATGTGTTTGATAAATATATTTAAACCTACTATGTACCCACTAAAATAAAATTTAAATTAAAAAAACACAACATACTCACGCCTGTAATCCCAGTACTTTGGGAGGCCGAGGCGGGTGGATCACGAGGTCAAGAGATCAAGACCATCCTGGTCAACATGGTGAAACCCCGTCTCTACTAAAAATACAAAAAAATTAGCTGGGCATGGTGGCGCTCGCCTGTAGTCCCAGCTACTTGGGAGGCTGAGGCAGGAGAATTGCTTGAACCCGGGCAGTGGAGGTTGCAGTGAGCCGAGGTCGCGCCACTGCACTCCAGCCTGGCGCCTGGTGACGGAGTGAGACTCTGTCTCAAAAAAAAAAAAAAAAAAAAAAAAAAAACCCACAACATATAAACTTAAAATTTTAAAAAATGATCTCAGTAACATATATTAAGCTGAGGTGAGGAATAGTCTCTGAACATTAGAAATATTAGGAAGTGATGGCTTTGTTTCTAATAGGCAAGTTAGACAGAAAATACAAGCTCCATAATCTTATATTGTGGAAGTAATATTTGTTTTAAGCCCTAGAATCCACGGTCTCCATTTCTTCATCTTTTGTTAATGGAATTGTATTCACAGCTAGAGAAAGAGGTTTCTAGTTAGTGAATCTTGGCAAAGATTCTAGGAAAGTTTGAGTTTTACTGATGAAAGGGTCGAATGCAGACAAGACTCTGACTGGAATAGCCCAGCAGAAGAGCTTGTCAGATAAAGCTGAAAGATAAATTCCTTATCTGCTTGTCTAATGGGGCTAGGTCTGATATTTATGAACTTAATACCTTAAAACCGTCAGTTCAGTACCAGAAACGCACAAAACTCTGTTTTCTAGGATTCTTTTTTTAAGTTTATATTAACAAATACAGGCATTAAAAGGCACACCTCATCTCTGGAAGCATGCGTAGCCATTCATCTCCACTGCCGTGAGAACTCACCCGCCACCTGCACCTACACCTCCTTCTGTAAAAACACTTTGTTTGGCAGAAGACCCTCAAGAATCCAGGAAAAAGTCTTTTTCCTCTATGCCCAGTTGAATTCCTAAATCAATACAATGCAGGATCCATTGGTTAAAAAGAACATGAATAAGATAATTTTTTTCTAAGTCACAAGATGCACCCCCAGGTACTTGCTCTGTTCCGACCCCCATGGGGAGGCAGCAGCCCTGGTTGGTGGGTGGGCTCAGGGACTCCTCTTGTGCTATTGGGTCAGCACAGCAGCTGGAAGCCACAGGGTCACCTCTCCTTTTATACCAGCAAAGGTGAATTTTCCTCAGTGTTTGCCCAGCAGCAGGAACATAAATCTACAGATGTCCAGTTCAGCTTTTCCAGAGGTCCATGTGTTTCTGAATTCAGAATTTTAGAATCTAGTAAAGTGCATATTGTCAAATAACTTATTTAAAGAGTTAGGGAAAGACTTTCCAATTTCTCACTTCACTTCCAGTATGAGATGTTATTTACATATGCAAAAGTGGGAGGTATGTACATATATACACATCTAATAAGAATAACTTGAGTTATTGAGCTACCCTAAGATGCTACAGTTTGTTTCATCCTTTTTGAATGTGCATGGCCCATCTCCAAATACACATAGGCAGTTTGAGGCAGGGACCATATTTTCTACTTTTTGCCTTCACAGAGCATGACCTGTAGCAGGAGCTACTAATGAGTGTTTGATCATCATGATGACGAATTAAACGCAGATATTTTGTCATTTAATTTAATTTATTTATTTATGGAGACAAAATCTTGCTCTGTCTCCCAGGCTGGAGTGCAGTGGCGTGATCTTGGCTCACTGCAACCCCACCTCCCGGGTTCAAGCGATTCTCCTGCCTCAGCCTTCTGAGTAGCTGAGATTACTGGCACATGCCACCACGCCCAGGTAATTTTTGTATTTTTAGTAGAGACAGGATTTTGTCATGCTGGTCAGGCTGGTCTTGAACTCCTGACCTCAGGTGATCCACCCACCTTGGCCTCCCAAAGTGCTGGCATTACAGGTGTGAGCCACCACTCCCAGCCTATTTTGTCACTTTAAAAATGTATTTCTCCACCTTGAGGTGGAGACACAGATCTCAGTGACCACCCCCACGTGGAGAAGCTAGAGCCTGTGTGATGCTGACAGCCTCTGCGGGGTGAGGCCATTGGGAACCATGCCCTCCCCTGCAGTGTGGGACCTTGGGCCACTGGCTGGGGGCATCTGAAGAGGACATTGCTTCACCGGCATGGATGGTGAGGGTAGCACGGCCCATCTACGAATTGCCCCTCAAGCAGCACCCTGTTGCCATTCCAGAGACCGTGCTCACCAAATTGCCATGGTTCTCTTGGGAAACAAGGAACTGAGCATAGCTCATCTCTGGTCTCTCCTCCCAGCAAAGACCTTTGTGAGGCCCGTTCTGTCCCCCACACCTCGGCCATAGCCAAGTCCCTAAATGAGTCTTGTTTGAAGGAAGAGCCAAGCTACTCAACACCCTGCCTGTTCCCAGCTCCTGGTTTTGATCAAAATGAAGTCATGCTCATGAAACTAGGAATCTGTGTGAGTTTTTTTAACTGCAGTGAGAGACACAGAGCCGATTCTCTTTGTCAACCAGAATTCCCCCCTCCAGACATTTGCTTCTGCTCAGAGATATTATGAGCCAGAAAATTCACAAGGCCAAATCAGAGACAGGGGAAATTCCTCTGAGGGTTGCTGAATGGTATATAAATCCTGCTCTGATGTGGAAAGCGAAGTTGCAGCTCAGTCACTATTCCTGTCAGCATTCCAGGGCCAGTCCTTGTCATTAAAGCTGCACTTTCATCCTGTCCACACACTCAAGGCCACGCAAAAGTAAGGGACTGTTCCAACACTCAGCTTCTTCTCTTTGTAAGGGGAGGGGGCATATTGTTTCCCTCTTTAGGGAAACAATATGTTTAAGTGAAGCAAAGAAGTGAAAAGTATGAAAACTGACTATTTGCATTTTCCTTTTCCCCATCTTCCCCCATCCACTCTTTCAACCATCAGCACTAATTTCTTGTTACCAACCTTGCACTAATACAATGCGACATTCTCAGGCCTGGAATTTGGTCTTTCAAAGCTGGTTCTGCTCCAAGTCCTCTGTGACCTTTCATTACTTTCCTCCACACCCCCTCATCTGAGCTGTCCGTGTCTAAATGGAACCTACAGTTCCCAGAGAGAGGAGAGAAAGAGAAAAAGAGAGACAAATGGAGATAAAGAAGAAGAGGGAGGGTGGGAGCGACATAGAGTCAGGGAGAAAGAGAGAGGGAGAAAGAGAGAAAAAGGAAGAGAGAGAGGGTAGGAGAGAGAAAGAGAAAGAGTGAAAGAGAGAGGCAGAGAGAAGAAAGAAGGGAAGAAGAAAGAGGAATAGAGGCAGACAGAGAGAGAGGGAGAGGAAGAGACTGAGGAAGAGTCAAAAGCAGATGGCGAGACAGAGAAGGGAGAGGGAGTGACACACACACAGAACCCGAGAGGACCAGACCAACTCGAGTGTCTCCTGTTGAGACCCAGCCCTGGAGGCCACACAGTATCGTTTCCTCTGCATTCCACCCTACCCGCCCCAGGCAGTCACCAAGATTCAAGAGACAGAGAGTGGGAGAGTGAAACAGAGAGAGAAGAAGAAAAGGAAGAAGAGAGGGGCAGAAAGAGACAGAGAGAGAGCAAGGCAGAATGAGAGAGACAGAAATGGAGAGAGACACAGAGAAACAAAGTGAGAGAGTGAGAGAAAGACAGAGACACAAGAGAGAAAGAGACAGAAACAGAGACAGCAGGAAAGCAAAGGAAAGAGTGACAGAGGCTGGGGGGCGGGTCGGGGAGAGAAAGAGAGATGACATGCACTGGCAAATCCCAGTTTCCCATGGGAGAGGGGAAAGCAGAGCCGGTGTGTGGAATTACTCTTCTTCCTCAATCTGTAATCCTCTTTTGCGTTTTGACTGGAAACACTATTGAGATGGAGCACCTATGAGAGGTTGCTTTCCGGGCAAGGTCACAGCCTCATCTGGGCAGCTCTTGGGTCCTGGGCTCCTGCCCCAGGGCAGGTCTTCATGAAGCACTCACGCTGTTGCCGGGAGGGGTCTGTCCAATTGCATCGTACTCCTGAGGACCCTTGTGCCTGGGAGGTCTTCACTCTCACTGCTAGTCCCGAGGAAGCAGAGAACCCCACTGGCCCTGCTTCCTTCTCGTCCTGGCCACGCAAGTGCGCTTCTCAGGTGGACTGGGACCTGCCACGGAAGGAGAGTCCCGTTGGTGCAGTGGTCAGGGACTCCAGGCTCCCACAGTTTCCCCTGGAGAGCCCGAAAGGCAGGGAGTTTCTTAGATTCCAGAAGAGAAAGAGGAGCCACTCAGGATGGCAGGTTCAAGACTGAAGAGTTCTCTCTATTTCTTAAGGCTTTGGGGGGATGCCAGTTATGGTTTGCATTCTTTAACATACATTCAAACATGGGCAACATGGATAAATATGCATTGCCACTATCACTTCATGGGTGACTCAAGAACTTTGGAATTAGGCAGAAGTTATGGCCTCAAACCTGCTATTTTCTTTTTAATTAGACAATAGAAGTAATTGAGCAATTAATTTTCGGTTTGCTTTCAGTGCTGACACGTGAACAGTGAACCATCGCCTCTCCTCGCCTGACCTTGACTCACCTGTGACCTTGGCTTTGTTGGGACCATGCTAACCAGACTGGGTCATAGTGATGCACCAATTACAATCACCTAGTGTCTCAGCCACATGCCACAGTATCAGGCAGATACAGCAAAGGAGTGGCTTTAGAATACGTGGAAAGACCACCCCTGTAAATACGGCTCTCTTTCCTGGGTAGGAGAAACCGGAAGTTCATGTATTACTGATGGCCACCTGGCATCCCTGCACATAAGTGCAGGACCATTACTGAGGACAGGAGAAGTTGTCACTGCGACTGAGAGACTGCAGCTCACCAAAGAGTGTCTGCCGACAGGGACCAGTCTCCTGGGAGAGTATAATGTGTCATAGCACTATTCACTTTTGGTGGGGAAAGAGCTTTACTTTTTAGAGTAAACTTGTGTTGAAAAAGATTCTACCAAAGCAAAGACTGAAACCTATTTGTAGACTGAAATCTTGTTTGCCTCAGGGAAATACTATGCAAATTATTCTGCAATCCTGAAGGTGCCCTGAAAATGAACACTTCCTGTTCCAGGTCCTCAGATAGCAGACTCCAGAGAAGGCTCTGTTCTCCAATTTCACCTAAAAAGTAACAGATCTCCTAAGGTTTTAAGATTTTTTGGCTAAGCAGGAGCCTAAAACCTTTTTTTAAAAATCAGCTTTATTGGCCAGGTACGGAGGCTCATCCATGTTATCCCAGCACTTTGAGAGATCAAGGCAGGACAACATGGTGAAATCCTGTCTCTACTAAAAATACAAAAATTAGCCCAGCACGGTGGTGGTCGCTTGTAATCCCAGCTACTCAGGAGGCTGAGGAAAGGGAATCACTTGAACCCGGGAGTCAGAGGTTACAGTGAGCCAAGATTGTGCAACTGCACTCCAGCCTGGGCAATAGAGCAATACTTGGTCTCAGAAAAAAAAAATCTTGAGGGATGTACAATTTACATGTGACATCCTGCCCATTTTTTTTTTTTTTTTTTTTTTTTTAGACGGGGACTTGCTCTGTCATCTGGGCTGGAGTGCAGTGGTGCTATCTCAGCTCACTGCAACCTCCGCCTCCCAGGTTCAAGCAATTCTCCTGTCTCTGCCTTCCAAGTAGCTGGAATTATAGGCACGTGTCACCACGACTGGCTAATTTTTGTATTTTTAGTAGAGACAGAGTTTCATGATGTCAGCCAGGCTGGTCTCAAACTCCTGACATCGAGTGATCCATCCGCCTTGGCCTCCCAGAGTGCTGGGATTACAGGCACAATCCACTCCGCCCAGCCCATCCTGCCCTCTTTAAAGTGTACAGTCAGTGAGTTTTGACAGCTGTGCACACTACAAGCAACACATAGAACATTTCCATCACCCCCAAAAATTCCTTTTACCTCTTTGTAGTTGCTCCCTCCCTCTGCTTCTGGCCCCAAGCAAACGCTGACTTGTTTTTGATCACTAAAAATCTGTTTCCTAGAATTTTATATAAATGAATGCATGTAATTTGTGGCCTTTTGTGCCTGACTACTTTCACTCAGCATAGTGATTTTGAGATTCATCCATATTTTTGCATATCCGTAGTTGTTCCTTTTTATGCTGAGTACTACTCATCATATGGAAATTCTACTTTCGTTTTGCTTATTCATTCATCTGTTGATGGACATTTGAGTGGTCCCCAGTTCTAGGATATTATGAATAATGCTGCCATGAACATTCTTGTATATATCTCAGTATGGACGTTTTTCATGGATAAATGCTTAATAACATCTGGATTATATATTTGTTATATATTTAACTATATGTTTAAAGAAACTGTCAGTTTCCAAAGTGGTTGCACCATTTCACTCGGCTCACATCCTGCCAATACTTGGTGTGATGAGTCTTTCTCCTTTCTTCGTCCCAGTGGGCATGGAATGGTGTCTCATTGTAATTTTGATTTGCATTTCCCTGGTGACTGACAATCTCAAGCATCTTTCCACAAGCTTATTGGCCATCGCATATCTGCTTTTAAGGATCTGTTCAAATCTGTTGCCTACTTTTAAAACAAAAAAAAACCAATAGGTTATTTGTCTTCTTATTTCCCCGGAGATTTCAGGTAGTTGCTTCTTGTATTTTCTACAAAGGCTATAAACACCATTTTTCAGAGTTTCCATTTCCAAAATATTGGAATCAGAATTTCTCATAAATTTTGTAAATGGAATCCTCACTCTGGAATCATGTGTAGAGAGATTTAACAGATGGGTGCACTCAGGAGTTACATCCTTTCATTAAAGAAAAACAAATAAAATGATTTAATTTTCTAAGAAGAAAAGCTTAAAACAAAGCATTTTTTTCCCTTCTGGTGCTGTGTCAGCCAAAACAAGGCTTGTTTTTTTTTTTGGGGGGGGGGATGTGGGACTTCCTGCTGGCCCCTGATGCTGAAGCTTGAGGTCACTGATGTTTCATTCTCCACTGACATTTATTGCACCATCAAGATAATATTTTTTTCCAGTAAAATTTGGAGCACAACTTTCTCCACGTCTCTTTATTATATTTTGAATTTTATTTGTTAATTGTTTTGTTTAAGGAGGCTGAAGATGGTGCCCCAATCCCTTCTAGCTTCCAGAGTTTCTGCTGAGATATCTGCTGTTAATCTGGTGGATTTTCCTCTATAGGTTACCTGGTGCTTCTGTCTCACAGCTCTTAAGATTCTTTCCTTTGTCTTAACTTTGGATAACCTGATGACAACGTGCCTAGGTGAAAATCTGTTTGCAATGAATTTCCCACGTGTTCTTTGTGCTTCTTATACTTGCATGTCTAGGTCTCTAGCAAGGCCCAGGAAGTTTTTCTCAATTATTCCCCCAAATATGTTTTCCAGGCTTTTAGAATTCTCTTCTTCTTCAGGAACACCAAATATTCTTAGGTTTGGTCATTTAACATAATCCCAGACTTCTTGGAGGCTTTGTTCATATTTTCTTTTCTTTTCTTTCTTTTTTTTTTTTTTTTTTTTTTTTTTTTTTTTTTTTTTTTTTGTTTTTTTTTTTTTTTTTTTTTTTTTTTTTTTTTTTGTTTTTTTTTTTTTTTTTTTTTTTTTTTTTTTTTTTTTTTTTTTTTTTTTTGTCTTTGTTGGACTGGGTTAATTTGAAGACCTTGTCCTTGAGTTCTGAATATCTTTCTTCTACTTGTTTAATTCTATTGCTGAGACATTCCAGAGCGTTTCGTGTTTCTAAAATTGTGTCCAAAGTTTCCTGAATTTTTTATTGTGTTTTCTTTAAGCATCTATTTCCTTGAATATTTCTCCTTTCACTTCTTGTATCATTTTTTGGATTTCATTATAAGGAAATCCAAAAAATGGGACCAGCCTTTCTCTGTGATTAGCTAATCCTCTGTGATTAGCTTAATAACTAACCTTCTGAATTCTTTTTCAGGTAAATCAGGGATTTCTTCTTGGTTTGGATTCATTGCTGGTGAATTAGTGTGATTTTGGGGAGTGTTGAAGAGCCTTGTTTTATCATATTACCATGGTTGTTTTTCTGGTTCTTTCTCATTTGAGTAGACTCTGTCAGAGGGAAGGTCTAGGGCTGAAGGCTGTTGTTCAGATTTTTGGTCCCATGGAGTGTTCCCTTGATGTAGTACTCTCCCCTTTTTCCTATGGATGTGGCTTCTTGTAAGCCAAACTGCAGTGATTGTTGTCTGTCTTCTGGACCTAGCCACCCAGAGTCTACCCAGCTCCAAGCTGGTACTGGGGGTTGTCTGCACAGAGTCCTGTGATGTGAACTGTCTGTGGGTCTCTCAGCCATGGATACCAGCATCTGTTCTGGTAGAGGTGACAGAAGGTGTGATGGATTTCATGAGGGTCCTTAGCTTTGGTGGTTTAATGCTCTATTTTTGTGCTGGTTGGCTACTGCCAGGAGGTGGCACTTTCCAGAAAGCGTCAGCTATAGTAGTATGGAGAGGGACCAGCAGTGGGTGGAACCCTAGAACTCCCAAGATTACATGCCCTTTGTCTTCTGCTACCAAAATGGATAGGGAAGGATCATCAGGTGGGGCTAGATGTGTCTGAGCTCAGACTCCTTGGGCATATCTTGCTTCAGCTTTTGTTGGGGAGGGGATGAGATTCCCAGGTCATTGGAGTTGTGTACCTAGGAGGATTATGGCTGCCTCTGCTGAGTCATGCAGTTTGTCAGGGAAGTGGTAGAAAGCTGGCAGTCACAGGCCTCAGCCAGCTCCCATGTAAATGGAAAGGCCTATTTCACTCCCACCGTGACAGCCCCATATGACAGCCCTGAGTCTGTTTCCAGGCTGAGGGTGAGACAGGCTTGAAAACTTGTCCAAGGCTTCCTGCCTCCCAGAGTATTTGGGGTGTCTCCTGGATGCTGCAGGAGCAGTCTGCTTCCTTCAGAGGTTCTGTGGGGCCTCTCAGGATTGCTGGTTTGTTCTTGCAGTTGATCTGGAGCTACAATTCACAGTGCAAGCCTTCGCATGCTGCTCTGTCTGGAGCTGCAGTCTAGTCCTGCCTTTCATCTGCCATGATCCTGAAATCCTGATGGTTGGTTTCATGTGTCGGCTTGGCTAGGCCATGTAGTACCCAGATATTTGGTCAAACATTATTCTGGGTGTTTCAGTGAGGGTCGTTTTGGATGAGATTAATGTTTACATTGGTAAGCTGAATAAAGCAAAGCCTATGGCTGGCACTCCGCCATGTGGGTGGGCCTCATTTAAGCCATTAAAGGCCTGAATAGAACAAAGCCCTGGCTTCCCTGAGGCTTCTCTGAAAACTCTCCAGCTGACTGCTTTTGGAAACTCTTCCTGCCTGACCACCTTCAAAGTGGGACATTGGTTTTATTCCCATCTTTGTACTTGAATTGAAACACTGGCTCTTCCTAGATCTTGAGGCTACCAGCCTTCAGACTGGATCCACACCACCAGCTCGCCTGGGTCTCCAGCCTGCTGACTCACCCTGCAGATCATAGGGCTTGTCAGTTTCCATAATTGGATGAGCCAATTCCTTATAATAAATCTCCTTCCGTAAAGATATATGCATCCTGCTGGTTCTATTTCACTGGAGACCCCTGACTAATACACAGTCTATTTTTTGGTTCATTTTGGGTCATTTCAGCTGTGAAGGAATGTAGAGATGGAGAAGAGAGTCCCACTGTGTGGTGGCAGGGGCTTTCTGCTGGACAGCAAATGGCCCTGTGCCAATGCAAACCAAAGACGTGTGGCCCTCAGACTGCATCTGTGTCCTTCCCAGAATATGTAAGCTCCTACATGGCTGCCTCCTACATTTTCAAGGTTTCCCAAAGTCCACCAAATACTTGTATGAACTTCATGTTCTGAATTCTTGGTGAGGTTTTAACAGAGCTACGTAATGATTGGAAATAAGTGAAATGCAAATTTTCGTCAACTATTTCACTAAGTAAATGCAGCATACTAAGAAGTTTTTGTTCTTGATTTCTTCTTTATTGTGATTGTAGTGTTTATTGCGGAGAGTTTAGAAAATGCACAGGGATATAGAAAAGGAAGTCTGTAACTAGCTGCTGTCTCAGCACCCGCAGATGCAGGGCGAGTGTGTGATATTTAGGGACCCAGTGCTTTCCCTCTGGGCATTTATTTCCAGGATCAATGTACAGGAAGGTTCATCTTTGGCTAAGAGAGGAGGAGTTCAGGCTAGACCCTGATGGGAATGGGAAAGGATGGTGTGATTGGCCTCCCTCTACCCAGCCCCTCAAGGACCGGAGACTAGCCCCCTTTTTGGACACTCTCAAGGGTGGGGTTAGGGCAGCTGAGCGTGGCGTAGGACCTGCGGAGTCCATTTCCAGGGGACATCTGATCACTTTCTGGCCACTCACAAAAACAATTGGGGAAGTGAGACAGTGGGGGTCCAGATGCCTCCTCAGCAGGTAGCAGCCCAGAGCTGCCATAACTCAGGTGCAAAGAGAAGCCCTGTAAGCTCACTTCTGTTCCCAGGCTGGTGAGGCTGAAAACATTGAGGGAGGATGACATTCGGGCCTTTTTTCCATTCATAGATGCAAAATCATTACTGTTCTCTTACAAAATGGGGACACTTCATATGCAGTTTTGTATCCTTTTTATTTTGGGGGGGTCATAGTTTCATTTTTATACCTTTTCTTATGTTCTAAAGTTTCTATAATAAGCATGCATTGCTTTTATAATCAGGAAAAGTCATGTGATTAAAGAAACAGGAAGTAGATCAGTCACTGAGAGATTCTGTCTGCGTAGCAACCTCAGTCGGCAGCCTGTGGGTGGAGGTGTAGGGGAGAGCAAGAGACGAGTGGGCGGGCGGCTGGTGAGTGGACAGCACAGAGACACAGGACAGCAGTGTGTCATGTCTTTAGAATCCCTGCAGCGGATACCTTTCATGTGGTTTTATTGTCTTTAAGAACTGTAGGTTTTATCTTATTTTTTCTCCTAATTCATGCAAGGCTACGAACAGAGAAAGCTGGCACGGCAGGTTGCAAGTTGCTGTTAGTATCTTGGAGGTTAACAGTCTTCATCAGTCAAGCTGAGCATGTCCTGAAAAAAAAAAAAAAAAACCAGGCCTGTTTTTTGGTTTCTACGGTCTGCAAACTACTCTTGTTGAGAGCTTAGCACTCCATATGTTTTTTCTCAGCTTTATTGAGGTATAGTCCGCATATACAATAGTAGAAATTTAAGGCATGCAATATGATGATTTTATATATGCATATATTGTGGAATGATGACCATAATCAAGTAGGTTAAGACCTTCATCGCTTTACTTAGTTACCCTATGTGTGTGTGTGTGTGTGTGTGTGCGCGCGCACATCTGTGGTGAGAATATTTAACATAAGTTTGACAGAGAAAGACAAATACTGCATGATCTCACTTATATGTGAAGTGTAAAAAAACCCAACTGGTGGAAGCAGAATGGTGTTTGACCCGGGGCTGGGGTGTGGGAAATAGGGACATGTTGGTCAAGGGGTGTGTGTACGCTCTCAGTATGAGATGAGTAAGTTCTGGGTTAATAATGTACCACATGGTGACTGCAGTTAACAGTACTGTATTGTATACTTGGAATCTTCTTACACTCGTTTGAAAGGTCTGTTCTTACGCAGAGGCTAGCTGAAGTCAATAAATTCCGTTCAGCAACGTAGGTAGCAGCTGCCCCCTGAAGACCTCACTGGCGAGTTCCTCAGCGCTGCGGGGAGTGCCCTGTGGATTTCCAGAGCCCACTCTCCCTCCTATCTCCGGTCTCACAGTCCTGCCGCTTCTGGAGGCTCCAGCTCTCTGGGTTGGTGTTGGGTAGGCAGAGACTCCAGGCCAGACTAAGAGCTGTGTGCCCCTCCTGTGTCCATGTGCAGTTTTTATTGTCTCCATCAAGTTATTCCGCACACAAATCCTTTACAGCAGTGATTCTTAGGTTGGTTTGGTTTTTCAGATCACTCATCTCTTTGAAAACTGATGAGTCATGAAAGCTTTTCTCAAGGAAAGAGAACGTATGTGAGCTGTGCACACGTAGAATCTGGCACACGATTTTGGGGGACTTATGCACCCTTAGAAGCTCATCTGTGAATGGTATGTCAAGAATCCATGGTTGCAAATGAAACACTGTGCAGTAGAGTCACCAGGGCTCCCAGAGGCAACAGGGCCTGAGTGGACCTGATGTGACCCCCTCATCTCCCTACTTGTTCATGGAAGACTCGGCCTCTAGGTTCAATGGATTCCTTTCCTTTCCTTCTGCTGTCTTCCTGAGTCAAGTGAGCAACATTGGCATGGCTGACCCTTCTCGTCTCCCAGTTCCTGATATCTACTCCTCCGTGACCCTTCCCGCTTTGCTCCCTCCACACCCTCCCACGGCTCACAGGCTCACCCCTTCAGCATGCAGGGGGACACCTACATGATAAAGCAAACACCCCACTTCAAAAGAAACCCATGAGCAGTCCCTCCCCCCTTCTTCCTTCCTCCCATCCCTTGGCAACCGCTGGTTCTGTGTATTTGCCTATTCCAAATACTTCATATCGATTTTGGATATTTTATACAATTTATGGCCTTTCATGCCTGGCTTATTTTACTTGGCATAATGTTTTTAAGTCTCATCCATATCATGGCATGAGTCAAAAAATTTCCTTTTGTGGCAGAATAAGATTACATTTTGTTTGTCCATTCACTCACTGAAGGACATCTGAGTTGTGTCCAGTTTTGGGGCTATGATGAACAATGATGCTATGAGCATGTATATACAAGTTTTCGTGTGGGCATACATCTTCCATTCCCTTGGTTTATATCTAGGATGGATTTTCATCCTTTCTTGTATTTAAGTATTTCGACATGTTTATGTAATCATTCTTCTACTACACTTAACCATTCATTATTGGACATTTTCTCATTATTGGTCATCATTTTCTTACCAGAAGTGAGAGAGCTGACCCTGTTCATCTCTAAGGTCTCTCCCAGTTTTAAAGCCTGGACTCAGGCAACCTCCCATAACAAACTGTTTACCCCATGGGCCCCGAGCTCATCCTGGCACGTGTATCTCCTGCCACACTGAATGGACCACGGGAGGAAAGCAGGTGGTTATTTCACAGAAAGGCCACTGTGGTTACCAGCTACCATGTTTCATGCTCAATGTTTTTCACAAGCTAAAATGGTCTGGAGATAGGAATGCCTTCTGACAGTTCTGGGATCTGCCATCACAAAAGCCTTGCCAGCCTGAGTGATGGCGCTGCCTCGGTGGGGAGGGGTTGTGACAGCCACTAGGAGCCAGTCTCTGTGATGGGTTCATTTCTGCCCAATAAATGAAAATCAAGATTCCATGCAGAGCCGAATCAGAAACCTCGGCTGTGTTGTTGTTTAATTTACCTCAGTACCAGCCTGTGCCAGGAACCCAGTGCTGGGGGACAGGGGAATGGATGAATCACCAATGATTCTGGTAACTCTTGTACAGCAAACCTACAAACACACAGGCACAAAGAAAAGCTGCACTGTTATGGGATGAATTGTGCCACCCCAAACTCCTATGCTGGAGTCCTGACTCCCCGCCCCTCAGAATGTGGCCATGTTTGAAAATAGGCTCTATCAACAGACGATTAAATTAAAATACCGCCATAGTATGGGTCCTAATCTAATAAAACTGGAGTTTTTACAAGAAGGGAATTTTTACACAAAAACACACACCTTGGTGTGTGAGAAGACAGGTGGAGATGCCAGAAGCTGCCAGCTAGAAGCCCAGGGGAGCAGCTTCCCCCTCAGCCTCAGAAGGAACCGACCCTGCCCACCGACACCTTGATCTCAGATTTCCAGCTTCCAGGACTGGAAGAAATGAGTTTCTGTTTTTCAAGCCACTGAGTCAGAGGTACTTCATTCCAGCAGCCCCAGCAAGCAGCTGTAGGTACAAAAACCATTCTGGGCTTAAAAGAGAACCGAAAAAATAAGTAGCTTTGTGTGTATTTCTGAAACTTAGCTTAGCAAATGAGATAATAGCATGAGATTCTCTACCACTCTCAGGAGGCTTTTCTATTTTTAAAACCCTTTCTGGTAAGATGTTAACATAAATCCTGTCCAAGAAATGCGAGTCCTGCCAGAGCCGCAAGGAACAATTCAAATCACAAACAGCCTTGACGCCTGACAACTGTGGCTTGTTCTCCACCTCAGCCTTTCACCAGCCTTCCCAGGAAGGTCACTCCGAGTCTCCGTGGATCCATTGCACACTGTTCCCTACAGAAGATCTTCCAAACTATTACATGTCCGTTAGGGAAAACTGAAAAATACATGTAAAAGAAAAGATGAAAATCTCCAATAATCCTAACCCCTTAAATATTGTTTATATTGTACTGTTTATATTGCTTACATATGATCTATCTATGACTTATTCTAAAAATGATTTGTGATTTCAAAAGTAATGCATTTGTATTGGAGATAATTCTCTTTTTTTCAACTCTTATTTTAGATTTAGAGAGTATCTGTTCAGGTTTGTGACCTGGGTATATTGCATGATGCTGGTTTGGGGTACAAATGATCTCATCACCCAGATACTGAGCATAGTACCCGATAGTTAGTTTTTCAAACCTTCTTCCCCTCCCTTTCTCTCTAGTGTCTATTGTTTTTATCTTACTTTGTTGTTTTTCTGTTTTTTTGTTCTTCCTTTTTTGAGACAGAGTCTCACTCTGTCGCCCAGGCTGGAGTGCTGTGGTGCGATATGGGCTCACTGCAACCTCCACAACCTGGGTTCAAGCAATTCTCCCTGTCTCAGCCTCCCAAGTAGCTGGGATTACAGGCATGCACCATGATGCCTGGCTAATTTTTTGTATTTTTAGTAGAGACGGGGTTTTGCTATGTTGGCCAGGCTGGTCTTGAACTCCTGTCCTCAGGTGATCTGCCCGCCTCAGCCTCCCAAAGTGCTGGGATTACAGGTGTGAGTTACCACACCCAACCAATTGTTCTTATATTTACATCCGTGAGTACCCATTGTTTAGCTCCCATTTATAAGCAAGAAGATGCAGTATTTGGTTTTCTGTTACTGTGTTAATTCACTTAGATAATGGCCTCGAGCCGCATCCGTGTTGCTGCAAAGGACATGATTTCATTCTTCTTTATGGCCTCATAATATTCCATAGTGTATATGTACCACATCTTTATTCAGTCTACCATCGATGGGATTTCACCTATGCCTTTGGGCACTGATGACTCTGTGCCTTTGTTATTGTGAACAGTGCTGAGATGAGCATGTGAGTGCATGGGTCTTTTTGGTAGAATGACTTGTTTTCTTTTCAAATGCTAGTTCTGTTTTTAAAATGGTGAGAAATCTCCAAACTGCTTTCCACAGCGGCTGAACTAATTTACATTTCTACTGTCAGTGAGTAATCAATCCTTTTTTCTCTGCAGCCTCACCAGCATCTGTTGCATTTTGACTTGTTAACAGTAGCCATTCTGACTGGTGTGAGATGGTATCTCAGGGGAGTTTTTATTCGCAATTTCTCTGATGATTAGTGATGTTGAACGCTTTTTCGTATGTTTGTGGGTTGATTGTATATCTTCTTCTGAGAGGTGTCTGCTTGTGTCTTTTGCCCATTTTTAAATGAAGTTATTTGTTTTTTGCTTACCCAGTTGTTTAAGTTCCTTATAGATTCTGGATATTAGACCATTGTCACATGGGTACTTTGAGAATATTTTCTCTCATTCCGTAGATTTTCTGTTTACTCTGTTGATCATTTCGCTTGCTGTCTAGGAACTCTTTAGTTTAATTAGGTTCCACCTGCCAATTTTTGGTTTTGTTGCAATTGCTTTTGATGACTTAGTTGTAAATTCTTTCCCAAGGCCGATATCCAGAATGATGTTTCCTAGGTTTTCTTCTAGAATTCCTATAATTTCAGGTCTTACATTTAATTCTTAAATTAGTCTTGAGTTAATTTTTGTATATGGTAAAACGTAGGTGTCCGACTTTGTTGTACATATGGCTAGCCAATTATCCCAGCACCATTTATTGAATAGGGGGTCCTTTCCCCGTTGCTTATTTTTGCTGACTTTGTCAAAGATTGCATGGTTCTAGGTGTCCAGCTTTATTTTGGGTTCTCTATTCTGTTCCACTTGTCTATGTGTCTGTTTTTGTACCAGTACCATGCTGTTTTGGTTACTATAGCCTTATATTAATATTAGCCAAAAATAATTGGAAGATACAACTTTAATAATAATACTGTTCATAAGAGTGTCCAAAAACAATCAAATATCTAGAAATAAATTTGCCAAACTATGCACAGGACCATTACACAACTATAGAATATGATCAAGAGCAACCGAAGAAGACCAAAATAAATGGAAGTTAAGATCATGCTTGGAGATGGAAGTCAGAAAATGGCTAAGCTTTGACTGAGATTCATTGCAACCACAATAAAAATTACAGCAGGTGTTTTGCGGGGAATTTGACAAGTTAATTCTAAAATTAATATAAAATACAGTGTCAATAATGGCAAAGGCAGTCCTACTGCTACAAACAACATGGATAAATCCCACAAATATGATGCCAAGGGAAAGAAGGCAACTACAATAATCCACCCTGTATCTCCTCATTTCATAAACACTAAAAAACAAGTAAGACCAATTTATTTTAATGAAAATCAGTACAGTGGTTATCTCTGTGATTTTAATTATTGAGAGGTGGTGCTAGGGAGTTTTCTGTGGTGTTAGAAATGGCTACATCTTGATCTGAGGGTGTTCATTTTATACAAATTCATTTGGTTGAATGCTCATGATTTGTGTATGTGGGCATGCGTGTTGTACTTTAATAAAATATGTGTAAAGTTAAGACTTTGGTCCCTCTTAACCCAGCAATACCTTGGCTTAAATTTGTTGAGTATATTTGATATCTAACAATTTTGGCAAAGCTGCATAGAAAATGTACAACAGGAAATTACATCTTGCAAGTCATAAATTAATATAGTTTAAGTCTCTGATTTATTAGGTAGGCAAATGAAAATAAACATCGCCACAAGGATTACAACACCCAAATGGAAGGATAGATCAAAATGGAAAAGCAAAAAAATTGCACAATATTTTTACTGCTTTTGGCCAATTTCTTGACATTTGCTCTGCCTAATAGGATAAAACTCGTTCTCTCCCATTATTTATTTATTTTAAGACTAGAGGGAAAAAACATCAAGAAATAATTTTACCTCCAGTTTTTACTTCCAGTTTCTCAGAAGCAAATTGTAACTTTTTAACTAAGAAGCTATGTGTATGAGTGACCAAAAAACACATGAAATTTATGACAACCAGCACAATTGAAGCACAGCAATTGTCATATTTTGCTGGAAGGAGTGTGAAAGGTACAACCATGATAGAAGAATGTTTGGCAATATCTTATGAAATTAAACATAAACCCCTATTTTAATCTGAGAGTTCCCACTCATGGATATATGACTCCCTCTACTGAGAAAAAAAAATGGAAATATATATTCACAAAAATAACTCATATAAGAATATTAATTGTAGCTTTGTCCGTAATAGCCAAAATTGGAAACAAAAGTCCCCCCACTGAAGTATGGATAAGCGTATTGTTTTATATCCATACAATGGAGTGCTACTAAATAATGAAAAGGGACAAATTACTGATCCACACAGTATAGAAAATCTCGAAAACATTATGCGAAGTAAGAGAAATCAGACAAAAAACTATTCCTACTATATTTAAAATCCACCTTTATGAAATTAGTAGCTGAAAAAACAAATTGTTAGAGATTGCAATCAGAATAGTCCCTGGAAAAGGACATGAAAGAACTTGGGAGAGTGTAATGTCTATGCTCCATGTACTGCCTGGGATGTTTGTTGTGGAGGTGTACGTACATTTGGCACGTCATTGAACTGCTCATTTAAGACATGTGCCTTTCACTGTTTGTAATTATACCTCAAATAACACACACACACACACACACACACACGCTCTGGAAAGGAATCCCATTCATAAGACAAGGGAAGAAGACCAAACTCAGATGAATGAAGACCATCCCTTGAAAGCCCACTCTTGGAATAACATCAGATTCATTAGGAGACAGTTTTCTTTCTCAGTGGAACAATGTATCTGCCTTAAAAGCTAACACTTTGTTATTTTATTTTGTTCCTTGAGTTATTCCCTAGTAGCAAATCCTATTGTTTCTGAAAAGTTTGTGGAGCACTGATTGTCAGGGATGAATAACTTTACTCTGGAAATTCCCCAAACAATTCTCTATTTTGATGGGTCTGTAAAGAGCAGAAAATGTGTCCCAGTACATTCGACTTATGGATTTACTAAAAGTAACTTCAAGGCATCTTTAGCATTCTGAGTAATGATAGTGAGTTAATGCTAAAAACCGATATAAATCAGATCTTAATTTTCACTGCGTGAATATTTCACAGGCTATTGGATAAGATCTCTATCAAGAAATTAATGCAGCTTTATTACTCTCCTCCTGGGCAGTTCCTTTACCTTCAGGCAACAAGAGACGCACCTGAGAAGCATAAATGCTCACTTCCTGCAAGCATCAGACAGGTATGAGCTAAGAAATGGTGACCTCAGTAGAGAATAAAATAAATGAATTTTCTTTGACGAAATGCTGCATACTGAATCCAGAGTCCAAAAAAAGATGTTTAATAAAACAAATTAAGGGAACACAGCATCATGTCAATCACCAAAAAGAAAAAGGCATTTTCCCATAGAAACTAGAAGTAAGAAATATTCTAGCAAAATCATACCTTAGCATGATTTCTGATTCACTGACAGGTGCACACAAATATTATTTTATTTTCCTTTGCAAATTGTCTTAAACATTGATACCTTTTTTGATATCTTGATAGCTCTCGTTTGAGAAAACATATGAGCTATAATTGCATTAAAACATAAATAGTGACAGACATTACAAAATAATTGTTTTAACTAAGAAACGATGATGTTATATATTGGCTAAAAGTGGGGCATCCAGATTATAACTTTCAAAACAGTTCCATTTTTTAAAAATTTGCATATATTGTTGTGTGAAAGAGAAAAAGTAGCAGTGGCTCCACTCAGGGTGTTAATGAGAAGCTAAGTCCAATGTAATTCAAAACAATGATTAGCCAAGCAAATGAAAGACTGCCTGACACATCCTTCACAAACAGATAACAATCACCGGGTGAGATCTCCGCTCCATGAGGCTGAAAAATGGGGGTCAAAAAGAGTCAGGAGCTGGTTAATCTGACATAGGAGACTATCCACAAATACTTTACATTTTGCTCTGATGTGTGTAATGTAATTTTATACAGCTTAATTTATATTTTGTAATGAATAATAT
Source organism: Alouatta palliata (assembly GCA_004027835.1). Taxonomy (NCBI): domain Eukaryota; kingdom Metazoa; phylum Chordata; class Mammalia; order Primates; family Atelidae; genus Alouatta; species Alouatta palliata. The sequence goes on along the minus strand of PVKV010007145.1, from coordinate 51,284 downwards.
ATTCTCATGGTTCAAAGCTTTAATGGGGAAGAATCTTCTGCTCCATCTGAGCTCAGCTGCAATGTTCTTTCTCCCCAGAGGCAGCCCATGTTATGTATTGTGCATCTACCCAGTGCTAGTGTGTGTACATCTGTGTGCACATACATGTTTATATGTGGATATGCAAATATATACAGACGCTCCTTGATCTACAATGGAGTTATGTCCTGATAAACCCATCGTAAATTGACAATATCCTAAGTCAAAAATGCACTTAATACACTTAATCTACTGATCATCACAGCTTAGCCTAGCCTACCTTAAACATGCTCAGAACACTTCCATTAGCCTACAGTTGGGGCCAAGTTGTCTTACACAAAGCCTATTTCATAATACAGTGTTGAATGTCTCTTGCAATTAATTAAATGCTTTACAGAAAGTGAAAAGCAGAATGATTGTATGGACCTCAAAGTACAATTTCCACTGAACACAGATTTTGTTTTCAAACCACCCAAAAGTCAAAACTAAGTTGAACCATTGTAAACTGGGGACTGTCTGTACATGGGCTTCCACCTCTCACTTGTTTTTCACACAAGTGGTAGCCTACTTTACCAACTATTCTGACTTTGCTTTTTTCACTTCATATATCCTCTAGATTGTTTCAAATCATAAATGAAGCAGTTCCTCATCATTTTTAAAAGTCAAATAGAATTCCATTAATAGTGTATGCCATATCCATTAATTAATGTTTCAATGGATCCTTTGCTATTAAACACTGCAATGGAATATATAATCTTGATTTAACTCAGTTCATAGTTGTAATTTTTTATTTGTATATAGTGTTATTGATTATGGCTTCTGATTCTTTGGTCACACTTTCTTTGTTACAAAATAATTTTTTAAAATTCCCCAATAAGCCATTTTGTTAGTTTTTTAAAATTATTATACTTTATTTTTGGAGTCTTAGGTTCACAGTAAAACTGGGTGGAAAGTTCGGACTTCTCATATGCCCTTTTTCCCAACACACAAACAGCTCCCCTATGATTGACATCCCCGACTAGAGTGGTGCATTTTTTACACTTAGTAAATCTATGTTGACACATAATTGTCATCCAAAGTTCATTGTTCACCTTAGAGTTCACTCTTGGTGTTGTACATTCTATGGATTTGAATAAATGTATAACGACATGTATCTACCATTATAGTATTATACAGAATAGTTCCACTGTCTTAAAAATCTTCTGGGGGCTGGGCCTGGCGACTCACACCTGTAATCCCAGTACTTTGGGAGGCCAAGGTGGGCAGATCACCTGAGGTCAGGAGTTCAAGACCAGCCTGGCCAACATAATGAAACCCCGTCTCTACTAAAAGTATAAAAAATTAGCCGGGCCAGGTGTAGTGGTGGGAGTCTGTATTCCCAGCTACTCAAGAGGCCGAGGCAGGAGAATTGCTTGAACCCAGGAGACAGAGGTTGCAGTGAGCCGACATGGTGCCACTACTCTCCAGCTTGAGTGACAGAGTGAGAGTCCGTCTCAAAAAAAAAAAAAAATCGTCTCTGCCTTACCTATTCATCCCTACCAGCTCCTTACTGCCTTGAGAACCACTGATCTTTAAACTGTATCCATTGTTTTGCCTTTTCTTGAATGTCACGTCATTGGACTCATACAGTGTGTGGCCTTTTCAGATTGACTTCTTTCACTTAGTAATATGCATTTAAGATTTCTCCACAGCTTTTCATGGCTTGACAGCTCATTTCTTTTTAGTACTTAATAACATTCTATTGTCTGGATGTGTTACAATTTATTCATTCACCTACTGAAAAACATAATGTTTGCTTCCAGTTTGGGGCATTTAAGAATAAAGCTGCTATAAACATCCTTGCACAAGTTTTGCATCAACATAATTTCTTAGCTCACTTAGGTAAATACCAAAAAGTATGACTGCTGGATCATATGGTAAGAGTATATTTAGTTTTGTAAGAAACCCCCAAACTGTCTTCCAAAGGACTGTACAAGTTTGCATTCCCACCAGCAATAAATGAGTTTCTGTTCCTCCATATCCTCACCAGTACTTAATATTATTAATAGTTTGAGCTTCAGCCATTTTAACTGATATCTCATTGCATTATTTTGCAATTCCCTTCTTTAGTGAGATACCTATTAATGTTTTTTGCTCATTTTAAAATTTGGTTATCTTATTGTTGAAAATGAAGAATTCTTTGTATGTTTTGGGTAACAGTCCTTTATCACACATGCCTTTTGCATTTTTTTCTTCCATTTTGTGGCTTGTCTTCTTTCATGGCTCATGCTTTTGGTGTTGCATCTGAAAGTCACCACCAAACATAAAGTCATCCAGACTTTGTTATCCAGACTATGTTATCTCCTAAGAGTTTTATTGTTTTGCATTTTATAGGTCTGTGATACATTTGAGGGTTTCTTCTTTTGTAAAAGGTATAAGATCTATGTCTAGAATCCTCTTTTTTGCATGTGGACGTCCAATCATTCTGTAGTTTATTTTTTCTTGTAATGTCATTATCTGGTTTTGATATTTGGATAATGCTGGTCTCATAGAATGAATTAGAAAGTATTCCTTCTGTTTCTATATTCTGGGAAAGATTGTAGAGAATCAGTATTATTTTTCCCCTAACTATTTTGTGAAATTCACCAGTAAACTCATCCAAGTTGGGTAGTTTATGTCTTGAAAATTATTATTAATTTAATTTCTTGATATAAGTCTACTTAGATAACATATTTCTTCTTTTGTGGGTTTTGGAAATGTCTAAGTGTCTTGAAAGTGTACATTTTGTGTTGCTATAACAGAATAGCACAAATTGGGTAATTTACAAAGAACAGAAGTTTATTTTCTCACAGTTCTGTAGGTTGGGAAGTCTGAGATCAATCAGCAGGTTTGGTGTCTGGGCAGGACTGTTCTCTACTTCCAAGATGATGCCTTGCACACTGTGTATTCCCAACTGAAAGAACACTGTGTTCTTACATGATAGAAGGCAGAAGGGCAAAAAAAGGCAAACTTCCTCCTCCAAGCCCTTCTATAAGGGTACCTAATCCCATTCACAAGAGGTGACCTCTCACGGCCTAATCATTTCTTAAGGGCCTACCTCCTAATACTATCACATTGACAGCACCTGAATTTTGAAGGAGACATATTCAAGCAATAGCAGAAAGATGATGCCTTTCAAGGAATTGATCCATTTCATCTAGGTCATCCACTTTGTAGGTATAGTCTATAATATTCCTTTATTATCTTCTAATCTCCATGGGATCAGTAGTGATAACCCCTCTTTCATTTGTGCTGTGAGTTTCTTGTATCTGCTCTCTTTATTAATTGGTTAGCCTGGCTAGAGGTTTATCAATTTTATTGATGTTTTCAAAGAATCCATTTTTGGTTTCATTAATTTTTCACTTGATTTTCTGTTTTTAATTTCATCAATTTCTGCTTTTATTTTCTTAATTCTTTTCTTCAGCTTACTTTGGATTTAACTTGCTCTGCTTTTCCTAATTTTCCAAGGTAAAAGCACTGATTATTTTAAATTTTTTTTCTCCTTTTCCAAAATATGGATGAAATGCTATAAATTTCCCACTAAACACTGCTTTTGCTGCTTCCCACAAGTTTTTTTTTTTTTTTTTTTTTTTTTTAGAAGTTTCGCTCTTTCACCCAGGCTGGAGTGCAGTGGCAGGATCTCAGCTCACTATAATCTCTGCCTGCCAGGTTCAAGCGATTCTTCTGCCTGAACCTCCTAAGTAGCTGGGATTACAGGCATGCCCCACCACGCCTTGCTAATTTTAGTATTTTTTGTAGAGATGAGGTTTCACCATGTTGACCAGACTGGTCTCAAACTCCTGACCTCAGGTGATTCGCCTGCCTCAGCCTCCCAAAGTGTTGGGATTACAGACGTGAACCACTGCACCTAGCACACAAGTTTTAATTAAGTTGTATTTTCATTTAATTAAAAACATTAACAATTTCTCTTCAGGGCTGGACACGGTGGCTCACATCTATAATCCCAGAACTTTGGGAGGCCGAGGTGGGTGGATCATGCAGTCAGGAGTTTGAGACCAGCCTGGCCAACATGATGAAACCCTCTGCCTCTACCAAAGATACAAAAACTTAGCCAGGCATGGTGGTGCACACCTGTAATCCCAGCTACTTGGGAGACTGAGACAGGAGAATTGCTTGAACCCGTGAGGCAGAGTTGCTGTGAGCCAAGGTTGTGCCATTGCACTCCAGCCTGGGTGACAGAGCAAGACTTCGTCTCAAAAAAAAAGAAAAATTCTCTTTAGATTTTTTTTTCTTGGACCCACACGTTATTTAAAACTATGTTGTTTAATTTCTAGGTATTTTAGGAGGCTCCATATATTTTTTGTTATGAAATTCTACTTTTATTTTATTGTACTGTGAGAGCAATACATTTTATGATTTCCATTCTTTATATTTGTTAAAATGTATTAATGTTTTATAGCCCAGAATCTGGTTTATCTTGGTGAATGTTCTATGTGAGCTTGAGAAGAATTATATTCTGCTGTTGTTCCATAGTATTCTGTAAAAGTTTATTGGGCTGGATGCAGTGGTTCATGCCTATAATCCCACATTTTGGGAAGCTGAAGTGGGCACATTACTTGAGGACAGGAGTTTGAGACCAGCCTGGCCAACATGGCGAAACCTCGTCTAATAAAAATACAAGAATTAGCCAGGCATAGTGGCACACACCTGTAAACCAACTACTTAGGAGGCTGAGGCATGAGAATCACTTGTACCTGGGAGGCAGAAGTTGTAGTGAGCCAAGATTGCACCACTGCACTCCAGCCTGAGTAACAAAGACTCAATCTCAAAAAAAAAAAAAAAAAAAAAAAGTTTATTATATTTTGCTGACTAATGGTGCTGTTCACTATATCCTTACTGATGATCTGCTTGCTGGATCTGTTAGTTACCGATAGGGGGATGCTGAATTCTTCACCTTTAATAGTGGATTTGTCTTCTTCTCCTTGCAATTGTGTTATTTTTTTCTTCATGTATTTAGACAGTCTGTTGTTAAGGGCATACACTTTGAGAATTGTTATGTCTTCTTGGAAAAGTGATCCCTTTATTATTATTTAAAACCCTTTTATCCTTGATAAGTTTCCTTGTTCTGAAACCTACTTTGTCAGAAATTAATGTATCTACTCCAGCTTTCTTTTGATTACTATTAGTGTTGTGTATCTTTCTCCATCTCATTACTCTTTCTCTACGTGTCTTTATATTTAAAGTGGATGTCTTGTAGATTAGTGGTCCCCAACCTTTTTGGCACCAGGGACCAGTTTTGTGGAATAAAATTTTTCCATGGACTTGGGGAGGGGGATAGTTTTGGGCTGAAACTGTTCTACCTCAGATCATCAGGCATTAGATTCTCACAAGAAGCACCCAACCTAGATCTCTTGCATGTGCAGTTCACAATAGGGTTCACTCTCCTCTGAGAATCTGATGCCTCCAGTGATCTGACAGGAGGTGGAGCTCAGGCGGTAATGCTTGCTTGCCTGCCACTCACCTGCTGTGGAGCACAGTTTCTAACAGGCCACAGCCTGGGGGTTGGGGACCCCTGTTGTAGATGATATGGTTCAATCCTGTTTCTCATCCACTCAGTCTCTGTTTTTTTAATTAATGTATTTAGATCATTGACCTTTAAAGTAATTACTAATATAGTTGGATTTACATCTACCGTATATGGTGTTGTTTTCTAGTTGTTGCCTTTGTTCTTTGTATCTTTTTCACCTTCCACTGTTTTTCTGCCATCTGTAGTTTTATTTTATATGATTCTATTTTCTCTCCTTTCTTTGCATATAAATTACACTTTCTGTTTACTTTGGCAGTTGTTGTCAAGTTGACAATATACGTTTACAACTAATCTGTATCCACTTTTCGATAACACTATACTGCTTCATGGGTACTTAAAAGTACCTTTTAAGAGCATGTTCCCAATCCTTCCCTCTTATCTCTTATAACATTGCTGTTATTCATTTGACTTTTCCACAAGCTAAAATCAGCAAACACATTGTTGCTCTTATTTTAAACAAGCTGTTATCTGTTAGATCCATTAAGAATAAGAAAAATAAAAGATCTTAGTTTTCCTTTATTTATGTCTTATCTAACATGCTTCCTTTTACATAGATCTAAGTTTCTGACCTATATCACTTTCCTTCTCTCTGAATAACTTCTTTAAACTTTCTTGCAAGGTAGGTCTCCTGCTGACAAATTCCTTCACTACTTTATTGTCTGAGAAAGTCTATTTCTCCTTCACTTTTAGAGGATAATTTCACAAAATTCTGGATTGATGGGTTTTATTCTTCCAACATATTAAATATTACACTCCACTTTCTTCTTGCTTGCCTGGTGTCCAAAGAGAAGTTGGATGTAATTCTTACCATTACTCCTCTATAGGTAAGATGGATTACTCTGCCTCTGGTTCCTTTCAGGATTTTTTTCTTTGTGTTTATTTTCTGCGGTTTGGATATAATATGCCCAGGAGTAGATATTTTATTTTTCTTTCTTGATATTCTCCAAGATTCTGGAATTCGTGGTTTCATGCCGTCTTAATTTTGGAGGATTCTTATTCTGAATTGCTTCAATAATTCATCTGTTTCTTTCTCTCTTCTTTTTCTGGTGTTCCCATTATACATATGTCACATCTTTTGTAGCTGTCCTGCAGTTCTGAGATATTCTGGTCCATTTTCTAAGTCTCTTCTCTTTGATTTTCAGTTTATGAAGTTTCTATTGACATATCCTGAAGTTCACAGATTCTTTCTCCAACCATGTCTGGACTTCTAATGAGATCATCAAAGGCAGTCTTCAATTCTTTACAGTGTTTCTGATCTCTACTATTTTTTAATTCTTTCTTAGAATTTTCATCTCTCTGTTTATATTACCCATCTACTCTTGCATTTTGCTTACTTTTTCTATTAAAGCTATCATAATATATATCATAGGTCTTTTAAGCCTTTTTCCATTTGCCCCAGAATACTTGCTGGTGGCACTTGCAGCTGCAGTGTTTACCCTGACATGACTTTGCCATGAAATGGTATTATTTTCACATTGCTCTAGTATGTCAACTTCGGAAATAAAAGACATCATTCCATTTATAACATTGTTTGTAGTAGTAGCATTTCCAATTTACAAAATATAAATATAGTAATTCTCAATCACTGAAAATGTCAAATCCCAGAAAATAGCAATCCTGCTTGTGATGTTAACATCCTCCTCAGATAGTTGTTGGCTGAATATTCATTTGATGAATCTGATTTTTCCAAAATAGATGATTCTGATTATTCAGATGATTCTGATGTTAATCTTGTTTAGAATAATTCCACGAACAATTTTTATATTTTATTTTCACAGTGGAAATCAGTCAGATTTGCTTCACTCTCGAAGAGTGTGTTTATGTAAAAATTAAATGAGTGCTGGTAATGAGCCACCTTTTTTTTTTTTTTCTAAATGGGAAAAGAGTTAAGTTCTAGGTCTGATATTCAACCTCTCTACCACATCTGAGTCTGGTTCTGATGCTTGCCTTGTCTCTTCATACTCTGTGTGTGTCCATGTGTGTGATTCGGGGCTTTGTTTATTTTTTACTTTTAGTATGACTTGTAACATTTCACTGAAAGCCAGACATAATGTACTGGGTGAAAACAATTGTGGTAAATAGGCTTTTCGTGATGTAGCGTAAGGATTGTGGAGTAATGGGAAGTGTTCTGATTAGTCTCAGTCTTTTAGAGAGCCTGTGCCCTGGACGGTGACTTTCACAAGTGCTACTCAGCACCTCCTCTCCCTTCTCCCTTTTCCTCTAGTCAGAAAAGCTAGAAGAGGCTTGGTTAGGTATTTCCCCTTTTCACATGGAGTGTAGAACAAGCTAGAGTTGACCATGAGCTTTCCCCAGAGCCGCTTAGGTTCTGGTAAAACACAAGTCAGTTAGGCTGTGGTGAAATAGTTTTCTTGGAGGGTAGGCTTTTTAAAAGGAGAAAAGAATACCTGAGAGTATTTCAAAATAGTTACCTTTCCCCTTTCTCTGCTGGAGATACGGCGGGATTTTTCCTCTAGTCTTCACCCTGAGTACCTACTGGGGTTTTGGGAGACACAACTTGGCAAAGTGTGCTTCCCCACACACAATGTTCAGCCTTTAGAGTTTGTGTTTTTGTTTTTATTTTTTCCTTGCAAACTAGTTCGCACCCAATCTTCAGCAATTAGTCAATAAGTGTTTCTACCTGATGCTGGTTTCACTGTAGATTTCAGTTTCCCACTCCGGGTAAACAGATTCTCTGTGTCTGCCTGTGTCTCCAGTTTCAGGGTGGTGGTTTATCCTATGATCTAAATTCTCTGGTATATCTAAAAAGAGTTGTTAATTTTCAGTTTTTCAACTTTTCTTAAATTGTGAGAATGAATGGAAGTTGTGACTTGCAAGCTCCTTACATGTTGGACTGAGTCTTCTAGTATTTTTTAACACTTTTTTAAAAAAATTGAAATCTTTTATCCATCTGGAATTTCAGTATAAACTCTGAGCTATAAATATAGATTTATTTTTTTTCAACTGGCTTCCTATTTGTCCTAAAGTATTTATCAAATGATCCACTTTTGCACTTATGAAATGCTAATTCTATGATCTAGCAAATTTTCACAAGTCAGCAGAACTATCTCTAGACATTCTATTCTGTGGCATAGATCTATTTATTCAGGTACCAATACTGTGCCATTTTAATTATTGTAGCTTCATAACATGTTTAAAAATCTAGCAAGGTTAAGTCTTGGTCATCACTTTTAAATTCTTTACATATTTTCTGCCTATTGTCTTATTTATTTTTTCCATAAAAACTTTGCCTAGTAGTTAGAAAAAATTTCAGTGATTTTTTTATTGGATTCCAAATAATGCTAGAGTTTAACTTACTGAGGGAATTAGTATCTTTGTAATACTGTGTTTCCTGGTCAAGTATATAGGCACTTTTTCCAGTTGTTCAGGTCTTTAAAAAATTGTTTTCAGAAGAATTGTACAATTTTTGTCATAGATTTTCCACACTTTTGGTGTAGTTACTGATTTTTCTTTATATTTTAATGGACTTTTTTCTTCCATTTAGCTCCTCCAAATAATTGTTGCTTTTTGTAAATAAAGGTTGTAAAATTCTGTATATTGACTGTGTACCAAGTCACATTACTGAATTATCTTATTGTTTGTAATAATTTTTAAGAAGATACTCTGATTTTAAGGTATATAATTAATTAATAAGTAAACTATTATTTGTATATCATGTATAACTAATTATTATATTTTCACTCTTCTAGTTTTTATACTTTGAATTTCTTTTTTTTTTTTTTAATATATACTTTTTATTGCATTTTAGGTTTGGGGGTACATGTGAAGAACATGCAAGATTGTTACATAGGTACACACATGGCAGTGTGATTTGCTGCCTTCCTCCCCATCACCTGTATCTGTTATTTCTCCCCATGCTATCCCTCCCCAACTCCCCACCCCCCGCTGTCCCTCCCCTTTTTCCCCCC
>PVKV010007145.1:21649-41674 GCA_004027835.1 Alouatta palliata | reverse complement strand
TTTGTTCAACACCCGTCTATGAGTGAGAATATGCGGTGTTTGGTTTTCTGTTCCTGTGTCAGTTTGCTGAGAATGATGGCCTCCAGGTTGATCCATGTCCCTACAAAGGATGCAAACTCATCGTTTTTGATGGCTGCATAATATTCCATGGTGTATATGTGCCACACTTTCCCTGTCCTTTGTTTTATAATATGGTAAATTACATTGAATTATTTTGTAGTAAACCAAAACTATTTATTTGAATAAACCCCACTTGGACATGATGCATTATTTATTTCATATGCCTGGATTTGTTTTGCTAATATATTTCCATTTGTGGTTAAGCTCATGAATATCATAGTTCCGTAGTTTTCCTCTCTTTTGATGATTTTGTCTGTTGAGAGAAATATTAGTCTTATATTATGAATTGAGAAATAATCTTTCTCTATTTCTGAAGTTTGTATAGAATTACTATAAATTTTCCTTAAATGTTTGATGGAAATTTTATTGGTGAAGCCATCTGTAAATGCAGATTTCTCTGTGGAAAACTGTTAAGTTGTAAATTCAATTTATTTAATAGATACAAAATTACTTAGATTTTCTATTTCTTGTTAACACTTTATTGATAGGATATGCAAATTTCAAATAATTTGCCTACTTCATCCTTGCCAGGGGTCAGAAAAATTTTCTCTAAAGGACCAAATAGTAAATGTTTCAGTTTTGTAGGCCAAGAGTCAACATCAAGATTATTAACTTTATTTTAATAAATATTCATATTTATATTATAAATACATATTTATGTTTATAATATATAAGTATAACATAAATATATAAATATTCATATAATAAAAATAAATTTCATAAATAATCATAGGGTATATTTTAGATAATACAGATCTAATACACTGGGTAATACAGGTCAATGAATGAGAATAATTAATTTTTTTGTGGGATTACATTTCAGTTACTTGGAATTGAACCTGAAACACTGTACAGTTACAACTGTTTCACTAAAATCTATAGTATACAGAAGAGCAGTTTGATACCATGAACTATAAAGTTGTATAGCAGTCATTCAGCTCTTCCATTGTAGACTGAAAGTAGTTATCATTTATGCATATATATACATATATATGATATGTGTGGCTATGTTACAATGAAACTTTATTCATGGGTACTGATGTGAATTTTATGTAATTTCCACATCTCAAATATTATCCTCTTATTGATTGTAGTCCATGACCTAATATACAAAATAGGCAATGGGAAGAATTTGCCCATGGGATATGGTTTGCTGACCCTTGTTCTAGGTTGTCAAAATTATTGTCATATGTGTGTTTTTAACATTGCCTTATAAATGTCTTCGCATCTGTAGTTTCTCTGGTGGTGATATGTCTTTCCACCTTAATAATAACAATGAATGTGCTGTTTTCAAAAGAATCATCTGAATGAATGTGAAATACAGACAGTTTTCAGAACGTTTAGTTTTTCATAAATGTTTTAAAGCAAAATAAATTTTATTTTTTAATTTAGGTGTTTTGTTTTTGGACAAATATTTTCAATAGATTGAGTAACAAATAAAACACACATTTTAGTAGTTATTTATTTCCATGGACAGAACTCTGTAGGAATTAAAGAACATTGCAATAGGAAAATGCCACAACAATCCAAGTGGCATGAGATAAGGTCATGTGCTGCGGCAATGGAGGATTTAATGTAGACATGAAAACAATTTTCAAGATTATTTTAGAGGTATATCAGGAATAAAAAGGGTCTCTAATATGTAAAGTTAATAAGAGCACGTAGAGTGTATGACCAAAAATTTAAAAAGGCATACAAAATCTTGAATTGAAATTAAATTAGCAACTAAACTACAAATTGGTGAGAGGAATTAATTTTATCTAGAAAATAAAAAGGATGAACCCCATAAAAATCCTTTATTCCCTCTGATAAAGGGATTAATTTGATATTTTACATCAAGTTCTTACATATAAAACCACATTGATAGCATTACTTAAGCTAGTCATGTTCATTAATCTCTTAAACATGGTGGTGGTTTACTATAACTTCATAACATTTCAAAGATTTAGAAATCTATGGTAATGTTTATTTTGGAAAAACAGTTTAATATTATATTTTAATAAAAATAATGTTTCTCCAAGGAAATAAAAGTTCATAATTATTTTAATATAAATTCATTAAAACTTAATGATTTCCACATAAGTGTAAAACATATATTAATCAAATATTTTACAGTTATTATAAAAATTCTTGTTTTGAGTCTATAACCTTCAAATTGCAATGCATATACTTTGAGAGTAAATAATTTTTCCAGATGTTAGATATGTCAGAGATAGTTTTCCATTTTAGAAATTATGCATGTGAAACACTAAGTGTCTGATGATTAAACCAGGATATTACAGCACAATTAAATGCTCTGGATTTCTAAGAATGTACTCTAGCCACTCATTGTTTTCTTTCACTTTGCTTTGTTACATTTCATTTGACCTTACAAGTAAATTTCATCAAGGTAATTATTTCTACTCTAATTTAACATACCATGCACAGTCTAGGGATTATATATCTATATTTTCAATTATTTATGAAGCTCTTAATCTTCTTCATTTTCACTTTTTTTCATTACATTCTGATTCTCAAAAAATATAGGCTACTGTTATTTTTTTTCTGTGATTTAAAAATGTAAATGTCTCTAAAAATATAACATACATTTTTTGAAGTTTGTCATAATTGTATCCGAATAGAAAACCTGACCTGAATGAGGCTAAGTCTTTATTTACCTCAATTAGTGTGAATACTCATATATTTTATTTAAGTCATACGATTACAGAATGTTGAGTCAGAACTTGTCAGGGTTGTTTAGTAATAATCAATGTATGTATTCTAATACTTTTCTAAAATCTGGAAAGTAATATTAAATCCAAAACATATCTTTCCTCATGTGGTTTAAACAATGAATTTATAGACTCATACAGCCAAAGAGATCCACAATCTGTGTACAGAGCACAGATTTTGATTCCTTGCTGAGAGTTTCTCTATCTGACCTGGCTTTTATTTGGCTTATTCTTGATCTCTTAAAATACTTTACTCATGTTTAAAAACTTATATCCCCACGAATTACTTGTTTTAATATTTTATTCTTCTGAATTTAGTACCTTATGCCAAACTACTGATAATGCTCCAAGGTATACAGTGTCTGAAAACATGTTTGTTTGTTTGTTTTCAGAGAACGTTATTCAGTGGCATACCATTATTTACTTATTATCAAATTCCCCCAATGTTCATTCTACTTTCATTTTAATGGTGATATCCTCCTATTATATCTGCCTTTGCAGATTTCATTCATTCATTCATTCATTTATAAGTTCTTCTGAGAAAATAAGCTATGATCTAAAGGAAGAGTCAGAATTAGTATGAAGGTTAACTTTTATGCAGCTAAGCTTTTCTGGGCAATTGAGCATTATCTGTAAAGTTCCTAAGAAAATAATGATTTTGGTAGCTTGATTAACAGGGAAAGAATGATATGTGATTAAAATATACGAACTAAGATTGGGCATAGGAAAAATACAAAGTTCGAAAAAATAGGCAGGGACTAAATATTTCAGTTATTGTGAAATGTAAAAATTATAATTTTTATTCCAAGAGAAATGGTTGACCATGAAAATTTTTAAGATGATAAAGAATATAGGCAAATATACATTGTGATAAACAATATGGCGGCTACATGAAGACTTGGTCAGAGAGGTACAACAATGGGTGTGACTAGTATAAAGGCTATTGCTCTAATTTAGGTAAGAACTAATGATAGTTTGGACAAGAACATGATATGAATCAGGATAATAGTTACATATATACACACACATATATATACATTTATTTATTTAAGTAAAAAGATTTGTAACAGATTTCTCTCTTTTTTTAAGTTGATAGATTCTGGCTTTATTCATAGGAATGTTACGGAAGTTCAACACTTTGAGAAATAAATTTATGTTAGTGATGTCAAAGGAAAATTGTACTAACCAAGTTAAACAAAGGAAGCCTTTATTTAAAGCTATTGCAATGGGGGAGAGATATTGAATGGAAAAACCACTGAAACAAAAGTCTGGAGAGATTTTAAGTGCTGGGATGAACTAATGGAAAAATATTCAAGGATGTTACACAAGAAGTTGGTTTGTGTTTGTGAATTGACCTTATTAAACTCCTACAGTTACTGGGAAATGGGGCTACTATGGTTCTTTATGACTAGATTTCAAAGGATATCTCACAGATCCTAGAGAAAGACATTCCTGGATTGTAAAACTGTCAAAAGTGGGGGAGAATATTTACATCTCAAAGGGACAGAGAAAGAAAATACAGTTACAAGTTTTATAAAATAAATGCTATAAGAAAGTGGAGCTCAGGTGCCTACAGTTACAAAGAAACTTTTCTAACATTTAGTCAAGCTGATGGGAACATTTAGATCTTCTCTAACGGGTAGTGAGAAAATTCAGGTTAAATAATCTGTAGGTCCTGAAGAAGTCAAAGGTGACTGCATTCCGAATTCTGTAAAGCAAGCTTGTAGAAACAATTTGTGGTCAAAAAGGGAAATGCTGGTTTAAAAGTGTAAAATTCACCACCATGGACAGGTTTGAGCATAAATACGGTGATAGAGGAAAACTTATTGAAAATAAGCCATTGGTAAACTCAGGAGTAAGTTATCTAATGGAAGTGTGAAATTTGTGTTTATTTGCAGGTAGCAAATAAACACAAAATCTAGGTTACAAGGACTTCATTAAATTAACCAGAGTGTCTGGAATATGAGTAGATGATGTCAAAAGGAAAAGAGAAAGAATGTTCTAAAAAACGGTAGTAAGCCTCAAAACAAAAGTTCTTTATAGGGGAACAGAATCTGGCAGCAGCAGAGCAGCCTGCCATTTCTGAAGTACACGGTAAAAGGAAACAATGAAGAATCAGCCCTTCAAGGTCATAAGGGAGAGTGTCTTCAACAAAACACTTGGTTTTACTTAAAGGAAAACGGTAAATATGAAAAGAGACTTAGGGTTTAGAGTACTTGCTAAATATGAGAGACAGCTCCAGAAGGTAAATGTAAAGCGTTGAGAAATAGGGGAATTGAAAACTGGGTCAATGACAAGAAAGTAAAAATAATTAGGAAGATAAAAGTGCAAGCGGATTAAAGGTGAAGAATATTGGTTCCTACAATAAGGAGGCTGAGAGCCATGGGGAATTCAGCAGTCTTGGGAGTAAGATTAACAATGGAAGTCTTGGAGGCAGATGAGCAATGAACATGCATAACAGAATGCTAAGCTCACTCAGGAGCAGTTGTGGACTTAGAGCTTAGAGCTACAGCGTACCATCGTCTTGGAGTACAATGAGTAAAACCTTGCAGTTCCAGTTTGGGCCATGTGTCTTTAAATATTAGCTTCCTCAGATTTAGAGCATGTCTTTTATGGTTTACGGTTCTTCCCTAAATGTTTTCCATGTGAGAGAAATAGAATGTAGCCAATAGTCATGTTTCTTATGTGACTGATTGGGATATCCTTTTAACAGACAAGAACATTTTTGTAGGCTTCCCATGTTAATTTAAAATGCATTCATTACAATGTGGCTTAAGTTTGTATACACATAACGGAACCATTTATTGAAATGTTAAATTTTGTTTATTCTCCCTGTACATTTTCCTTTTTGGATTCTGAATTTTATTCTTTTCTTCTTGGATCTTTGATAAGACTAGGAAAACAAGCTCCTAAAAGGTGTGTATTTTGTAAAATGCCATTGAAATTGTGCCAGATATCCCGTGGATATAGTAAGGATTTGAGGGATTGATGTTCTTTGAGAGTAAGAAAATAGGGATCAAATGATCTTACAGACTGGACTTTAGGCCAAAGACAGTGGCTCCTTAGAGCAGAAGGAGTCTGTGTCCTGATTCCTGGCTGCATATGTGGAAGATGCATTTTGCACACTTTTACCAAAATTTCCTACAGCTAAACCTGGCTTAGAAATAGCAAAGCCATAGGAGTTAATTGCTTAACTACTTAAGACATAGGATCATGAACAAAATTTAAGAGATGTGCAAATTATTAAGTAGTTTTAGAGTTTGTAATAATTAAGATGTTTATGGAAAACCCAGTGTAAGATGTCTATTAGGTAACTGGGCATAAGGGTCTGGAGTTCACATAATAGATCTGGGATAAACATATATATTTAGAATTTATCATCATTTAAATAATAATTAAAGAAGGATATAGACATTAATTAAGGAAATAAAGAGAGGAAAAACAGGTTGTTATCAGAGGACAACAAGCATTGAGAGCATATAAAGAGAAAAAGAAACATATTAATTCAATTTAGAAGTGGCTAGAAAAGTAGCAGGAAATCCAGAATGGTGTTACTGGAATAAACTAAAGTGAACATATCAAGACACAATTAAAAGTAAAAAGCTAAATTGTCATCAGGTTTTAAAATGGAAAAATAATAATGTCATTTTTACTTTTGCTGTAGTACTTGACTATTTCAATGAAGAAGTGGTTGGGTAATGAAATGAAGGAAAGAAAGAGTGAAGTATTTTAGGAATTCATCAGAAGTATGGAAAGGGAAAACTCAAGTGGAAAACAAATTTCTTAAAGGATGTGGAGATATAGGTTGTTACCTAGAATAAGTTACATAATATAGAAATTATCTGTTTTTTCACAAAATGTGCAAGAAAACGTGTTTAAATGTTAATGTGAAGAGCCAGTAGTAACAGATATTAGATAATAAAGGACTTGGGGCTGGGCGCGGTGGCTCATGTCTGTAATCTCAGCATTTTGGGAGGTCGAAGCAAGCGGATGACCTGAGGTCAGGAGTTCAAGACCAGCCTGGCCAACATGGTGATACCCTGTCTCTACTAAAAATACAAAAATTAGCCAGGTGATGATGCATGCCTGTAATCCCAGCTACTGAAGAGGCTGAGGTGGGAGAATTACTTGAACCCGGGAGGCAGAGGTTGCAGTGAGCCAAGATAGTGCCATTGCACTCCAGCCTGGGCAACAGAGCGAGACTCCATCTAAAAAAGAAAAAAAAGATACTTTGTCAGTCTATCTTTAGTAAAGTGTTAGCTGACTTACATGGTAGGTTTTATCCAGAACATAAGTGGAGAAAGACAAATGTAATTTATTAGATATGAAAAAAGGATGGGTGGACAGATGGATGGAATTATGGGCGTAAAAGGCAGTAAGTTTCTATATGGACACAGAGGAATGTTATATGTGTGATAGATTCTATATTCTCAGTGAATCAGAGATCATCTATTCAGAGTGAGGAAAGGTAGTAAGTAGGTTTAGAGAGTGGAATAAATGAAGAAGGTTTGAAAGAGCCCTGGAAAATAATGGTAGATTAAACTTATTTTGAAAACAGAACAATTGTCTGGTAGCTCTAAAAGACCATGGAGGCTGAACCTGAAAATTTCTGAAGTTAAAAATATTCAGTGACATTTTTCTTTGGTCAGGTTCAGTTGCCTTGGTGAAGGGGTGTGAAAATAGCATGTATTTTAGTTACCCAGAACTGGCAGTTTTACCTACTGCAGTTGTGAGTATAGACAGAGGCTTAGTTGAAGTGATTTATATGAAGAGTAGCCTATGCAGGAAAATAACAATATGTAATAGGGTCTAATAGATTGAGAGAAAAAGGTGAAGTTAGAAACTAGGTGTTGAACAGATTAAAGAACACCTGCACAGTGAATAACTGAGGGGAAGAATTGAAAGAAAAGCATTATTGTCAGATATTAATCTTAATTTTAAGGTTTCAATACAAAGTATTTACTCAAAAATATGTTTTGAGCATTTTTTTGTGTATAATAAGTTGTCCCTAGCATTATAGAAATGAAGATGGGGCAAGTTTTCTATTATGAAGATTAAATTCTAACCAGGTAAATAGTAGTAAAATAAAAGGGTAATTTGCTTTCATAGTTTCTGTTATAGAGGTGATTGAGAGTTTAAAAACAACAACACAAAAAACTAAATAACAACATTATTGAGCTCCCTCAGCCAGAAATTCTGTTTACAATGACACATAGATAGTGTTGTGGCATTCTTGTACTGTCCAATTGGGAAAGCCAATCATCAACTTATAACACGGGAAGGTACTTTTATAGTTGAACACAGTGAGAATCAATCCCTACTATCACCACAGCATTGGCAGGACACAGTATCCTGACCCTGGACATAGAACTAAGAACAGAAAGCTGTAGGGTTACAAAGATACAAAGAAAAGCCACTCTAAAGCTAGCTGGTAGTATGTGGCCAACTATTTTACAGACATGCTGCAGGTATTCAACCTGCTCACAATGTGATTGCTTTAAAATGCCTTTGTGGTGAGTTTTGAGGGGTGTTTATGACAGAGTATATAGGTTTTATAGAAGTGATGGATATCTCACTATGTATTTGCAAATGAATAAAGCATCAAGGAATAAACTAAAGAGAAGAAACAGAACTTTGAAAATATACAGAGTAAAGAAATTTTTCTTCACTGTGTAAAATTAAAAATTTGGAGTAAATCTTTATTAAGAAAATAATTATAAATTATTTTAGAAACAACTTGGATTTGTAAGTTGTGTCTTTTACAATTGTTTCTTTTACCAATATTGCTACATATTTCTAAGTTCATTGTATGTGTTATTCTCAACTCTCTTTATTGACTCCACACATCTCTAAATCTTTTTCATATTATTTTTTAATAAATATCTAAAACATGTCAGTTTCCTGCCTTTTAGTATCCACATTGGGTATTTTAGTTACTCTGGCTGTTTAACAAAATTTCCCAAAACTTAGTAGTATATAACAACTATTTATTACACCCTCAGATTTTTGTAAGTCAGGAATTCAGACAGAGTGTAGTGGGATTGCCTTGTCTCTGCTCCACAATGTGCTGGGGCACAGATGCAAGGGTTGATACCTGGAGGCTGGAGTCATCTGATGGCTTGTGCACTCACATGTCTAGTGATTGACGCTGGCTCTTGGCTAGAGGCCCTATTCCTCTGTTTATGAATTCTCTTTATGAGTGCCAATGAGTGCCAATTTGGGCTTTCTCCCAGCAGGGTAGATAGTTTCCAGTGGCAAATGTGTTGGGAGAGAAAGAAAGAGAGAAAAAAAGAAGAGAGAAGGAAGCCATATCACTTTTTATAACCTAGACTAGGAAGTAATACAGCATCATTTCTACATATTTCTTAAGACACAAAATTCTTTCCAAATTCAAAGAGAGGACATAAGGCAGATTCCAACTCATTCCTGGAAGGTCATGATACTAATAACATTTCTGTGGCCATTTTTGAAAACATGTGATCTACTCAAATGGGTAATTTAAGATTACTCCTTAGAGTAATAGTCCTTAGAGTCAGCACTCCTTAGAGTTTTAAAAGTTTTATTTATTTTAGGTGTTGTCACTGGCTACTTGTGTGTTCAGTGTCTGACAGCACAGTGTGGAAATGTATTAATTCTGTCGAGTGGTACTAAGTGTTCTATAGAGTAGGTTATAGTGGAGTGGTCTATTTAAGAGAAACTTAAAATTTATTAGATTTAAAAAAAAAGTGTTTGTTTCATTGTACTCTCCATGTGTGTGAGATACTACATGACCTGCTCAGAGATGGGTTTACTCTAGAGGAAGGTAAGGTTGGGAGTGTCACATGCAAGATCATTAAACTACTATTTAAAAAAACAATCAATTACTGTTCTTGTTGCTATTTATAACTTTAGTCTACACTCTTTGTATAAATTATTTTTTAAAAAACAATTTATTTGGAAGATGTAAGGTAACATTGAAACACTACTGTTTAAAGAAAAGTGAATAAGCAGATATTTTTATTCCCAGGGAAATATAGACAATAGAATCTTTCATAAGCACATGGGAATTTTCTTTCCCTAAAGAGATAGTTGTTACAAACAAAGTTTCCTTAGGACATCATGGTATTCATGTAATCAAGCATTGATAAAAATTTTTATATGAAAAAGGAAAAAAAAAAAGCAGTGACGATTTGAATATAGGTGAATGATCCTCTGAAACGTGAAAAATGTGAAAAAATATTGTTAATAAAATCAATGAAACAAAACATTTAATTGAAATTAAACACATATGCAGCTATACAGTAAGCCTTCCTTCTAATGTTTTTAAAATGAATTATTCAGATTTAATTTATTTTTCTTCTTGCTCACTTTCTCATCGCCCATTTCTTGTTTACCTGGCTTAAAATGTACTTATTTAAAATTAATTATTGCAATAGAACAGCAGTCCACAAATTTGTGGTATTCTTGAAACCTCTGGCAAATTTAATATTTTTTTAATAAAATTTGATGATTTTTCTGTATGTGATAAACTTTTTAGTGTGTCTTTGATAATCAGGTACATTTTTTTAAACTAATAGAGCAGGGTATTAAGCATTGGAGTAGGTTAAAAACCTCTTCTAACTCTTATTGCAAGTAAAAAGTATATATTTTTTCACCTCAAAAAATTCTAACATAATTATTAATCTCTAAAGGTAAAGGATACTATGTGATATTTTCTAAATCATTTGATTAGGTAATAACAGTGTTTTGTGGGACACTTAGGCTATCTAGACTCAAGTAATACATATAAATATACCTAAACTCAAGTAAAAAAAAATATATATATATATATACAATTTTCTTCAACTCTAATGTTTTATTTCAGGGTCAATTTTATTTGAAAAACATTTGGTTTAAAAAGACAATTAAAATCAAATTTAAACAAATTTTTAAAGTGATCATTGAGAGTAATCTGTTTAATTATTTTTAATATTGTTAATTGATGTTATATATTGTAAAGGAAAGAGAAAACATACACATTTTAAAAATAAACCTCACTTCAAAATTCCATAATGCAGAGATACAAATTATTAACATTTTTTCAAATTTAATATACTTAAAAACTTAATCTAGTCTTTTATAAAATTGAAATTGTATTATAAATATATTTTATGTCTTGATTTTTAAAAACTATACCAGCATTCTTGTATCTAAGAGATCATATTGTAAATACATTTTATGTTCTGATTTTTAAAAACGATATCAATAACATGTTGTTTTTCTAAAAACATAAAAGCATTTTTTTCTAGCTGTGGATTACTTTATAATATCCCATGATATAGTTTTTTTATAAACACAAATTTTTTAACATTTTCTTAGGCAGAAAAATGAGAAATGTAGAAAATGCTGAGTATCATTTAAGTTAGTTTTACAATTTTCTCTGCAGAACTCTGAAGTGAACCGAAGAGTCTAAAGGTGATGGAAATTAGGAGAACCTGAAGAGGTGGGTGTCAGGACCGCCACTGATAGTTATACCAGATCATAGTAGGTTTCATATATTTTATGTTGGGTTTCAGGTGGCATTTTATTTAAATGGAGAATCTTAGGGCACATTTTAAAAAGATCAATGATTTACATATGTAGATTCATAGGTAAAAGTTCAGCATTATTTTTTTTTATTTTTCTTGCTATTTAATTTTTTGTATCAGTCATATCCGTAATTTCACATACTATGTAAATTCCTTAGTCATATCTATATTTTATATATCAAATAATAAATTTTGTAAGCCTTAAAAGATTTTCTATTACTTTAAATATGTATGTAAACTTTTATCTTTTAAATATACTACTTGAATAGAAGCCTATTCTAACTATTCTATTTTCTAAAGCACTATTTTTTAGTGACAAATGACAACTATAATCAAATTTAACCATAAGGAATGTATTTAGCTGGCCTTAACAGAGACAAAAAATAAAGTTAACTGAAGTTAAATTCTTAGTTAAATAATAAAAAGGAAGCTAAATATGTAATCAGAGGTAGCATAAATGGCTCAGCTTTCTTCTTCACTATCATGACTATATTGTTTGTTGCTCTCATTCAGAAACATTGAGTCTAAAAAACAAATAAAAAAGTCAACTTACCAAAAGCTGCAACGAAGGAACTGCCTTTGTTTCTCAAACTCTTCTCTCAGAAACTACAATAGAGAGGAATAATGTCTGATGAGAGAGTTCTCCAATCGTCCACTCAATGCTTTGGGAGTCAGAACAGGAGAGGGAGAAGCTTTGTAACCAGACACTTGTGAAACTTAAAAGCAACTGAAAAGCTATGAGTTAGATTTATGTCAATAAATGAACGTACTTTCCACTGGGAAACAAGTTGACTTAATACAACTGATAGCTGTTACTAAGAAAACCTAAAACAACAACAAAGCCAACTAATAAAAACAAATAAAAATCTTATTCAAGTTAAAGCTTAATGAGCTATACTCCACAAAGTCATACAGGATTTCATTTTTATCAATTTCTTCAAACTAATCTTAGGCTTTTCTATCTATTTCTCCAAACTAATCTTGGGGTCTTCTCCATCTTCCTTAATCTTTTTCTTCAACATTTAAAAAATTTGTTTTTAGAAATTTATGTTTTATATTATTTTCAAAATTACAGAAAATTTGCAAGACGAATACAAGAAGTTCCAATATATTATTTCCCTATATTACACATTGTTTTTATTTTGTGCTACTTAGTTTTTCTTTGCATATTTGGCTTTATTATCTCTGTTCCTCTAAATATGTGTGTACACACATGTACAAACACACTGTAATTATTTTCTGATCCACTTTAAAAATGGTATAGGTATTGCGCATAGCTAACAACATCCCACATATGCCATTCTTGAGTGTAGACCTCTTTAATAACTTATTTTCAAACAACCTACATAAAAGAAAGTCAATTCCCTGTAGTTTTTTCCATCTGTCCCCACCATCTTCTATTACACACTGAGGTCATGCTTCTTGGTTCATGTAAGAACAATCTTACAAAAACTCATGTGCTGGAGAAAATATTGTCAGTTTAAATTGTGAATAGGCCCACATTATGGCTCTGTTTTGCATATTATTTTAATTGATTGATTGATTGATTGATTGATGGTCTGAAGTGAAAGTAAAAACAGTAAGAATTAGAGATCATAGTTAAGGAAATAGTATTAACACATTAGGACTATGGTTTAGTGTGACTGAAACTGGGGTAAATCCTGTTTCAGGAAAAATCTTAGTTGGAAGTACAATTTAGTTAAATAATTTGTATGGTCCAGAAGGAGCATGATAGGCTGCTATTTTTGGCTGGAATATCTTGTGATGTAGTATCAAGTAACATTATTCATGAGCATGTATCTTTTAAAAAGTTGTCAGTATAACTATCTCCTTTTTATTGTTGCACTTCAGACCTTCAACCTTTGAGCCTTCAAGAGTTGGGTTTCCTTAGAAGCCAGGCATGTCTTTATCCAAAATGACTGATTTTATTGTATAGATTTGGATTCATACAGAGTTTTCATGTAGGCAATGAAAAATGGAATCTATGGTGCAGTAGGTCCTTGGCAGACAGAATACCAAATTATTTTTCTGAAATTTTCAATGAATATGTTTGCAGTCACTTGGAAGATAAGATCCAGCTCTGTAATTTTTGAGTGAATTCTAGATCCTACAGCATAAATATGTAATCCTCATTCCATTTTAGCTAATCTACCAATCAAAAATTTCAGAAATAATGTTAGCATTATATTACTCATTTTATAATATATTACTGAAACAAAAAGGATGAAAGAAATGAAAGAGATGAGGGAAGATTTAAACGAGTTTGCTACTAATATGGGATATACAGACACTGATAAAAATGAGGTTGGTTGACTGTTTGACTGGTTAACCTCAGAGTATTGTTGGGATTGGGGTTAGGAAAGTAATATGAGACATTGAAGGAACTTGGAACATCTATTATAAATACAGTAAGTAACTAGGAATATATAATATACTGAAAGCTAATGATAAATTCCATGAAGAGGAGAGTGATAAATTCCGTAGACCATGATGTAGGGGAAAAAGTAAGGAATTGAAAGAGGAAAGACTGGAGATATTTGAAATAAAGCAGTTTTGTTTTTCAAATAGATTAGCAATAAGAAAAAAATATATATATATATACACATTTATCAGTAGTTAGTGTGGACAGTGGTATTAGCTAAACTCCTTCCTCCTTCTCTCTTTTTAAAATTTTTATACATTTTGAATGCCAGTAATTCAATGGATAGGGGGAAAAACTTTAAAGAGACTACAGCAGCACTGAGAGAGACAGAGAGGTTGTTTGCTAGCAAATACCTGCTTCTAGTTTTACTATTATTAAAGAAAAGGATTCAAGAATAATCAACAGAAATATTAAGTCAACACTCTGTTACTGTCATATATAAATAATACTATTGTCCTAGAAAACCAATTTATAGTTGTTAAAATATTTTAAGGACAGATGAATAACATATCTTTTGACCCATTTTAAAATTAAACCTATTTTCATTATGTGTGACAATTGATTTTCAGCAATAGCTTGTGACAGTATATGCTATGTTTTTAAGAGTCAACATTGACTGGAGTCTACACAAATTAATGTTTTCATGTGATCAAAATTATTTTATGGGAACATGAATCTTTTAGGTAAATAAGAATAACGTATAAAGAGGATATCTGGATTAAGAAAATAGGACAACAAACATTTATCAAGATATGAAAAAACAAATTCATACTTTACCCCTCCCCCCAAAAAAATCACATTTAAAAGTTTAGAAACTAAATTTCCAAGAAGTCAAATTTAAAATGTGTTATATATGGTTGTAATATATACTTAAATATAAGCAAAGTATCCCAATAAAATTTAAATCCCTTTGCTTTTATTGTATCTACAATGGAGTTAAAATATTAGTTTTTCTTCTTTTTCCTCTCCCTGCTTTAAATTATATAATTCAGATTTTATATTTATATCTACTTTCTTTACTTTTGGTTTAGCTCTTTCTTAATTCTACCAAAATAATGGAGCACTAGAACCTACAGCTTTTTCTATTGTGAGTGGATTGTGCTTTCTTTCACAGACGAATAAATAAAATGGCTGAATGAATTTCAAGTTGGGGTTTCTACTTAAGACAAAAAATGAAGTTCATTTAAAGCCTTCTTTATTGTTTCATTTCATTTATTTAGCATAGTAGCAATAAATATTCTATTTCATCTGTTTTGAAATAGGGAAATAGCACTCAGATTTATAATAAAACTGGAGGTGTTTATTATATAGCTGTTGCTTAATATGCCACTGATATATGTACTAAAACTGGTATTATTTAATATATTAGATTTAGATAATGTCAGACTACCATTTCCTACTAGCTGTAAATATTTTATAAGTTTGAGAGGCTTCAAGTAGTACAATATATATATGTATTTGTTATATGATTTTACAACTCAACTCTTTATAATTTTTCTGGGGGTTTTAGTACTTAATTATCAATGTATTATGGTTATATATAATTTTATAAATGTTACAGAATAATAGCAATAAATCATTTTTGAGATGATATACCATAATAAGACTAAAGCATTTATTAGCATCTGGTATATACTTAGGCTCCATTTTTATTTATCTGCTTTGTGTTATATAATTTTCAAAGGTTAAAGCATTTTATTTTATATGAGAGCTCTTGAGATATCATGGTTTAAAGTGTGACACTTCCTCCCTTGCTCTTTCTCTCTCTCTTGCTACTGTGTAAGATGTACCTTGCTTCCCCTTCCCCTTCTGTCATGATTGTAAGTTTCCTGAGGCCTCTCCAGCCATGCAGAACTGTGAGCCAATTAAACCTTTTTTATTCATAAATCACCTAGTCCCAAGAAGTATCTTTATAGCAGTGTAAAAACAGGATAATAGAATAACCTATCTAAGGTAGAATTTGTCAGGTTTTCATGCTGTAGAGTAATCCTCCCCTCTACTCCTCTACTTTTTATACTTCCTTCTGTGGAAGGAAGCCACTATGTGCAGCCCACTGTTAAGGAGAGAAGTTATTGTGCTTCAACTCATAGAGACATAATGTCTACAGAAATCATTTGAAATTATTCTGAATAGATGGTATTAATTAATTTATGTAACCATTTATTTATATTAGTATGAGCTCATGCATATGCATGTTATTTATTGAATTATACACTAAGACTAAACACTTCTTTATCAATTTTATTCAAAATTCTTATGTTTTAGCAATTGGAAGCTTTTAAGTTGGCACATGTGTCTATTTGTTATACCCTCACCATTATGTTTTCATATGTTTGAGCATTTTCTTAGTTTCTGAAACTACAAGATGATCCAAGCTCATCTTGTATGTTTCCTGCTCCAGTCCTAGAATCACCATTTATTCAAGGATCTCTGGTTTCTTTTATTAGGGATTGGTAGTAGTAATTAAAATCTAAGAACTAGGTGTGCACCTAGATTTTGCATTTAGGACATCTCAACTGACAGAAAAGAAATGCATGTGTATATGCTAGCCAGTATATATATATATGTAAATATCTACAGGCCTATTTTATTTATAGGTATACTTCACTTTATTACACTTAGCAGATATTGTGGTTTTCACAAATTGAAGGCTGTGGCAACCCTGGGTCTAGCAAGTCTAAAGGCAGCATTGTTTCCAGCAGCATGCTCAAATTTGTGTATCTGTGTATTGCAAACTTTATTATTATTATATTTGTTCTAGTAATTTGTGACATCTGATTTTTGATGTTTTCATCATAATTGTTTTGGGGCACCATAAACTATGCCTATGTGAAATTACAAACTTAATTGATAAATGTGTGTGTTCTGACTACTCCACTGATGGACTATCCCCTGATCTCTTTCCCTCTACTCAAGCTTTCTTATGCCCTGACGCATAGCAATGTTGAAGTTAGATCAACCAGCAGCTCTAAGATGGCTTCTAACTGTTCAAGTGAAAGGAAGAATTTTAGGTATCTAATTTTAAATCTTAAGCTAGAAATAATTCAGTTTCGTGAAGAAGGCATATGGAAAACCAATACAAGACAGAAAAACAAGCCTCCTGTGCCATTAGCCTAATTGTGGATGCAAAGGAGAAGTGCTTGAAGGAAATTAAAAGTGCCACCGTAATGCACACATGAAAAATAAGATAGTGAGACAAACTTTGTGCTAATATGAAGAAAGATTGAGTGGTCTGGATAAAAGATAAAACCAGCCACAACATTCCCCTAGCCAAAGCCAAATACAGAGTAAGGCTCTAATTCTCTTCAATTCTATAAAGGCTGAGGGAGATGTAGAAGAAAAGTTGGAAGATAGCAGAGATTGGTTAATGAGGTTTAAGAAAAAAGGCCGTCTCTGAAATATAAAAGTAAAAGAGAAAGAAGCAAGTGCTGAAGTTGCACCAAGTTATTCAGATCTAGGGAAGAACACTGATGAAGGTGGCTACACTAAACAACATTTTCTTATTGTAGATGAAATGGCCTTATATTGGAAGATGATGCCATCAAGGACTTTCATAGTTAGAGAGGATAAGTCAGTGCCTAGCTTCAAAGCTTCAAAGGGTAGGCTGACTCTCTTGCTAGAGGCTAATACTGGTAGTGACTTTAAATTAAAACCAATACTCATTTACCATTTCCAAAATCCTACTGCCCTTAACAATTATGCTTTGTCTGTGTTCCTTAAATGGAACAACAAAGCATGAATGACAGCACATCTGTTTAGATATTGTTTACTGCATATTTTAAGCCCATTGTTCAGAAGAAATAATTTCTTTTAAAATATTACTGCTTTTTTTAAAAAAAAGTTTAATAAGGAAATTTTATACACAAAACCGGAGAGTTATGACAGTATAATAAACCCTCTAGTGTCTATCAGTCAGCTTTAACATTTATCAACATTTTGTCATTTAACTCTTCTGCTTCTTTTATTTATCCACTGCCATTCTTTCTTTTTTTTTTTTTGGAGGGGGGTTGTAGTGAATGCATTCAAAAATGAGGATGTAGAATAATTTAAAGCAAGTATCAGACATCATATTTATCCACCCATAAATAGTTTATACTAGTTCTAACTGAAAAAGCCCTTTTGGAAACAGCCATTTTATTTTGAACATGATATTGTCATAGCTAAAAAATTTAACATTAATTATTTTTTAAATTTATTTACAATATTTTAAGTTCTGGGGTACATGTGAAGAACATGCAGATGGCCCTACTGCACTTCTGCTGCCTGTGCAAACACAGTGAGACCCTGTCTCAAAAAACAAACAAACAGAAAAGTCAGTTATCAAATTTTCAATAAAGGTTTTAGATCTTTATTGAAAGAAAAATAACATACCTCAATCTAGTTAGATCTAGTTTGATATAGAGTTTGAATTAAATAGATTCAGATATGACTTTGTCTTTTTTAAAGGAATACTACATATTGCTGTATGCTTACTGTTGCGTCATACAAGAGGCAAACAACGCCTAATTATGTCTTTATAATAATACAGCACGATTGTGTTTTCATAGCATTTTATTCTATTCTTTGTTTCTATGTTTTCAAATTTTTATTTTGATTTCACATATAAGAGAAAGTATTTGTTGTTCTGTCTTGTGTATTTCACTTAACATAGTGTATATTGTCACAATAGGAATGATTTTCTTCTTTTTAAGGCTAAATAATATTCCATTGTACATGCATATTTTCTGTATGTATTCATCCATTGACAAACATTTAGATTATTTTCATATGTGGCTATTGTAAATAATACTGGAATGAACTTGGGAGTGCAGATAGATGTCTCTTGGAGATACTGATTTTATTTCCTTTGGATATATCACCAAAAGGCATGTATTTTTGCTGGATTATAAGGTAGTTCTCATACTTCTATTTTGTGTGATGTATAAGTTATAAGTTCTATGTCTAGGTAAGTTTCTTTTCTGAATAAGGACATTGAATTAATCACCATGTGTTGAAAATGTTTTTTTTTTTTTTTCTTTTCTCCATTGAATTGCCTTTGCATCTCTGCCAGATATCAGGTAACTATACTTGTATTCTATTTCTGGGCTCTTTATTTTATTTTATTCATTAATGTGTCTATGCTATATTGATACACTATGGCTTTATAATTATTGAAATCAGTTAATGTCAGTCTTCTAACTGTTGTTTTTCAGTACTATGTTGGCTATTCTAGACCTTTGCCTTTTCATATTAACTTTAAGTTCATATGTCAATATTTCCAAAATAGCTAGCTGGGGATTTTGATTTGGAATAATTATCCCCTTTAAACTACATCCTTTTTGTTGGAAGATTGCTGGTTTCTTAATATATGGAGAGTTATGAGGGTAATCCTTTATATTGTCTTCCCATGTGATATAGTTTTATCTCCTTTACATTTTGCTCTTATTCTGGGGCAATGCTGTCAGCAGTTTCTATTAATATCCAGTTATAAGAATGTAAGTCTCAATCTAAACTTTGTGATCTCTATATAATTAAGTAGAAAGTGTGCCATGAGAATAAGTAGTTAAGATATAGGTCTCAATCCATGCCCCACTTCATTGAAAATCAAAATAGAGAAATTATACCCTTTGAAATGGAATATAACTTGAGGAGACATGTGATTTAGAGCATCTAAAAATGTCCTCCTTCAATTTGTAATCAGAACAGACTATCTATGCTTCTTTGAATATTCCAATACAGAGCAAATTATTGTAATTATGCTTGAAATGTTCATGAGCCAAACTAAGAAATATTAGCATAAAAACAGCAAGTTGAGAACACTACAAATAGGAATGTACGAAAAACTGTTTTGAAACATCAAGTCACATGAAGACATTTTGCTAACTTTAAATATTTAGTTTGATGTGTTGCCATAAAGGACACAGTTTTAAATGTCAACAACAAAGTTGAGTAGATTATTTTTATTAATTTGAATGTATTTTGATACAATTAAATGATAAAATAAGGATTTGTTAATTACCTGGACAGGTAACACTGCCCCCTTAAAGAAAACATTTGTAACTCAAAACTTAACATTCTTAGAAATAATAATTTCTTAACTCCCATCACAAATTTAGTTAAGGAAAATGAAAACCTTAAGTATTGGAATCTCAAATATATGGATGGTAAATACTTCAGTTTCAACTATTTAATATCTAAGCAATGCAGCTTTTTTTTCCTTCTTCTTTTTTTTTTTTTTTTTTTTTTT
>PVKV010007145.1:0-21549 GCA_004027835.1 Alouatta palliata | reverse complement strand
GAGACAGGCTTTCACCATTTTGGCCAGATGATCTTCATCTCTTGACCTCGTGATCCACCTTCCTCAGCCTCCCAAAGTGCTGGGATTACAGGCATGAGCCACCGTGCCCAATCAGCTATTTTTTTATTTTAAAAATGCTTGATAATTACAACGATCAAAACTCAGATTTACTATCTTAGTAGTATTTACAGATTAATTTGCTCTGTTATTCTTGAAAGCACTTGCTCTTCTTTGTGTTTTTACTATGTTGTTTCTTTATTGCTTAGTTTTTATTTCCTAGAAGTTGTAATAATAAAACAGTTTGCTGAAATTTTATGTTATTTCCAGTTATCCTTTGTTTTAGCAATTTAGAGGAAAATAATAATTCCAGTATTGCATCTATTACTATGATTAAAACATTTGACATTTTTGCACATATAAACTGTATTAGCATAAATATTGGAATCCAGATCATTCAATTTTATCCTTAGGCTAATACTTAATATTTTGCTTATATATTTTAGACCTCTGCCATTTGTAAACTTCTATGTACTTTTCCCAAGTGAACTTGAAGTTGTTTACTAAATTCAGTCTTAATTCATTTTATGCAGTTATATTTGAAAATTGTACAATGAAATTGGGAATAAATATCACATTGGGATATTTTCAGGCTCAACACATGAAATATCTTTAGAAAAGCATTTAGAATCAGGGTTAGAAATTTCACCAATAAACATTTTCAATGATGTGAAGTATTTAAATAGATTCCTACTACTGCAATAGCTAACTTTTGAAGCTGATATAAAGTAAGAGCCCAATATAAATACTATGGACTGAATTCTTTCCCCTCAAAATTTTTACATTGAAATCCTAATCCCCAGTGTGACTGTGTTTGCATCTCAGTTCTTCAGAAGGTTATTAAGGTTAACTCAGTTCATAAGGGGTAGGACCTAATTCAATAGAATAGGTAACTTTATAAGAGAAAGAAAAGAGAGTGCTCTCTGCACTCACAGACAAAGAGGTCACATGAGTTTACAATGAGAAAGTAGTCATCACCTACAATCCAAGAGAACAAACCTCAGAATGAAATATTCTTTGCTAGAATCTTGATCTGGTAGTTCCCAGCCTTCCACACAGTCTATAGCATTTTGCTGTGGTAATCCAAGCAGACTAACACAAATTATACTAAAACTGAGTTATATTATAAAATTGAATACATTTGCGTAGAAACCCATGTTCTCAGAATTTTTGTGCTATGCACTCCATAATGTTGTTCAATGTGTTGCATGAACTTTAAAAGATAATTCAAATAAATTGTGTTTTCATTTAAAATACAATATTATCACAATTAAACTATATCCAATAGACACTCTGGATTCATGGATATGTAAAGAAAATGAGCAATTTTTCTCATTATCAACCGAAATGGCAATAGGATGAAGGAGAAAGAAATAAAGATATTTGTCAAAGTTGAAGAATGAAACTGAGAGACATTCATTCTGGGAATCCAGAGTGAGTGGTTTTGAACTGAACGGCATTATAGAAGCATAATATGTTTCTAAAGTTTCTTCAGATTTCCTGTACTAAAGTTACGTATAATGAAACATCTCAAAACGGGATGAAATCCAGAGTTATATTTTTACACTGTTTTTGTAGACAAGTAAAATGTATTTTGCTTCCAAATTAGAAGCTTCTAATTAGAATTTAAGTAAAGATTGTAATGCATCTTCAAAATATTTGAAAATGCAGTCCTCAGAAAATGTGAATAATAACAATCATACATAAAGAATCATGAAGAGATGCAAATTGATCTTAAAGTGACCAAATTCTACAATATCTAGTCTAGAAAATAGGGGTTAATAATGTTCTCAAGCCAAATTTGAGGAACAGTAGACATGATTCAGATGTATTACTCTTCTGGTAAGCTTCAGAACCATTAATAAATTAAATTCCTATTGGTTATATTATGGACACGTTCTGAATAGACCTATTTTTACACACATTTAATGAGACATACTTCACATGACATACAGCGACACTTTTAATATGAACAATTTGATGTTGTGGATTTTAAAAATATATTTATAGAGCAGTGCAACTATTACCATAATCTAGAGTATTTGTATTGCCTTCCAAAAAATCCCAGAGAGACTTCTGCTTTCATATTACATGTAAAGTGTTTGAAAGTTGTTATTTTTATTCTTTTTTCATTTCTTTTTTCTTTTATTTATTTATTTATTTATTTATGTTGAGACGGAGTTTTGGCCTGTCGCCCAGGCTTGAGGGCAGTGATGGCAAGAACTCAGCTCACTGCAACCTCTGTCTCATGGGTGTAAGCAATTCTCCTGCCTCAGCCTCCCGAGTAGTTGGGACTATAGGCGCACACCAGCAAGCCTGGCTAATTTTTGTATTTTTAGTAGAGACAACATTTCACCATGTTGGCCAGGCTGGTCTTGAACTCCTGACCTAGAATGATCCACCCACTTCGGTCTCCCAAAGTGCTGGGATTACAGGCATGAGCCACCATGCCCTGCCTTGTCAGTCTTATTCTTAAATCAAGAAAAACAGAACAAATTGAAATGACTTTTAGTGAACCCATCAGATGACTGAGGTTGCGGGGTAAACTGCCACCCAGAAATTTGAAGAAAAAGGAAAATCCAGAGAGGCATAGCTAATATCTACTTATCTGGATGAAAACCTGGCAATAAACTGTTAGGAATATGATAAATAGTAACTTATGAATTTCTGGAGACAGCGAGACCTAGTATGATAATGAGAAAGTCCTGGGAACCACAATCTTATAGGGCCCTAGTATTTATATGGCTTATACCATCAAGAACCCCTTTCAGCTTTGTGCTTGGTGAAGATCTCAGAGATCTCAGAACTCTGTAAATACAGATTCTTTTACAATACTCACTGTAAAACTCTTCAGGGGAAAATAAAAGAAATGTTTGCACCTAGAAGAGATTTTCTCCCATATCACCCCCCTTTAGACTTCCTGTCTCAATATGGAGAAGAGAGAAGCTGTCACACCAGAGACACACTTGTGACACAGCTCAAAGATACAGACCCACCAGAGAGCTGAGATTTACTCATAAGTTTACAGAATAATTCCCATCCCCTATACAAATGAAAGTACTGTATTATTTAAAGATGAACTTAGAATGGTTAAAAAGGTACATTGCAAACTCATTAGAAACTACTTAAAATTTTTAGAAAAGTATTAACGATGTGATAAGTGGGCAGTTATGATGAAATCAAATAAAATATTCAAGTAAAACAATAGAAGGGAGAAAAGAGAGAGAGCAGAATAATATTTAAAAGGCAATAAACAGAAGACAGTTAAAATCATGCTAGCTATCAGGCCAACTATATAAACAGTCATTTTTCATATCTCATAATTTATGTTGCAAACAGAACATTTAAAATATTGCATCATAACAACTTCGTATACTGATCTTCCTTTGCTGGACGTTGTTACCATTGCTGTTTGTTTATTTACTGTTTTAATGATTCGGCTGAATTATTTCACGGAAGTCCCTTTACCTTGCCTTGTGCAGCCTCTCACAACAGCCCTCAGAAGGCAGAGTCTTGGTCATGTGTACAGCTTTCCTGACTCCTCACTTCCACCTCTGGGAATGACTGTGGTTCTAGCTAAACTCTGTTTGAGTGCCTCTCTCCCCAATCCTTCTGTAAAACTTCTAGATGGTCTGGCTTTATTGGTATCATTCCCAGATATTAGCATCCATTAATTGGTACCCTGTAGCAGATTGCTGTAAGATTTGGCATTACCTTGGGGCATAAATTGCCCCACAATCTGATCAAATTGAAAATAACTTTATAGGGGTAGTTTTGAGTTCAATTTTTGAGACATGTTACAATCGAAATACAGATCTTTTTATGTGTCTCTCTCTTTTGTCCTCTCTGTTAAACTTTTTAGAATGTTTAGCATCTATTTTATTGCTATCATGGAATGACCAGACTCCTCTTAATGCCTCACCACCAAGATCTCTATGATTTTGGCAGAGTCTTTAGGCTTAAACTTCCTAAAACTTTCTTGAAAATAAATAAAGTTCTTTTAGAAAGAACCACAGAACTTTGTGTTATTACAGTCTGCAGCTCCTCCTGGACAGCGACTCTGTACTGCTGCTTGCCAGGGTTGGGGTGATACAGTGACTTGCTTCTCTGTGGATGACATGTCTGTATTACTAGTGAGGCACTGAGTGGTAATGATAATCTTTGATCTTCTCAGATTGCTGCTCTTGGCACAGAACTCCTACCCTAAGAGCCGGTTGGGGTGAGAACAGTCAAAGCCCTGTGTCCCTGGCCTTCCATGACTAATGGTAAAGCTTCTACCCTACAAGTGGAGGCTGGATGGAGGAAAGAAGTATCATTCGTGCCAGTTGTGTTTTCATAAAGTAAAGCTCCTGCAACCTGGGCTGGAGACATAAGAAATGCTGGTCACCTGCCCTTCCCACAAGAACCATCTCTTTAGACTAAATGGAAACCTCATCTTCTCAGACCTGTTTGCTTGAGCCTCCATTACACTGAGCTGGAGACAGTTTAAAT
Source organism: Alouatta palliata (assembly GCA_004027835.1). Classification (NCBI taxonomy): domain Eukaryota; kingdom Metazoa; phylum Chordata; class Mammalia; order Primates; family Atelidae; genus Alouatta; species Alouatta palliata. Next base: position 17,001 of record PVKV010007145.1, on the reverse strand, counting down.
GAAGGGAGAGAATTCCATATAGAATTGAAGCAAGAAAATAGAGTATATTTTCAAAAATAAGAAGAAAATACCAATATGTCTGGAGCTATGGTGGCAAAGAAGAAATCGTGATCAGACAAGTTCAGGTGAGGTAGGTAGGCCTGGTGGTTTAGAGAAGTATAGGTCCTATTAAAATGTTTGAACAAAGGTGTAAATGACTAATTACAATTTTACTTTTCTATCCAGGAATCTCTTAATAATAATGAAACTCAAACTAAATGAATATTACAGTAATGGGAGAATTGTGGTTTGCTAATAGCAGCTATTAAATTATTTAAGGGAAAGTAAGGCCTTTGACCACACTGAAATAGAACCACAGAGAAAATTTCTCGTTGTTTAGTTTTATATGTGATTAAATATAAGCACCAGTACTGCAAATAGGAGAAATAGCCCCAGAGAAAGCTGAATTTAAATTTTGAATCAGTTGATTCAAATGAGGATTCACAATCAGAATATATTTTGTTTAATAGAAACCATATATATATATATATATATATATATATATATATTTTTTTTTTTGCCATATGTCTTGCTTCAGCATTTGGTAAATGAGTGACATATCACCTACTGCCATTGTCACTATTAGCTGCCCACCCCACTTTAAGTTAATCTCTAGAGAGAATTGTTTGTATTTGTTTGTTAATTAATTCTCTTAATTTCTAATATGATATTCATTCAACAAACATGCAAGTGTAACATAAAAATATCTAAGAGTTGGATTTCAGCTTAGTTAAAAAGAAATTCATAGATAACTTATTCAGAAAATCTCAGAAAGATCCAATTTTAGATGCATTTCTGGGGTGCAATTATGTCTGAAAACAGCAAATACTTTGTAAGCCATTCAGAGACAAAAAAAGAGTTAACTTGTGATACTTTGTGCTAACAAAAATAGACATAATTCTTCTATATTTGCATTTTTATCATGTCCTTTTCACCTCAATATAATCTTGAGATAAATTAGGCATGCCACACATGTGCTAGTGTTAAGAATTATAGTAAAGGTAATACAGGACGGCTAGTTTCCTTTGTAACTATTAGATGGTGAATATAGACCTTCAGTTGTTATGGCAACCTTCAATTAATGAAAGTATCATCAAAGTCATCTCTCTACAATATTTAATAAGTTATTTCCATTAAATATGATTGAATGTTCCATTCTGAATCTAATGACAGAGCTGAAGTTAAAAGCCATATTAGAAAAAAATGAAAATAGATATATCCTCTATTGTTTAATGGAGAAAAATCTATCAAAAACCTCTCTTAAGATTAAATTTTTGTAAAGACAGCTGCAGCTATGCTGCCAATAAAATATTAATAGCTTCTACAGTTGGACTTTTATGTAGATTTATGACTTTTTATGGATTTTCCATTAGGCAAGTAGGAAAAATATGATGATGATGATGATGATAACTGACCAAAAATTATGCTAACATTAAAAGTGTTAATTGACAGAAACATACTTATATTATATTTATATTATATTATATTATAATATAATATATTATACTTATATTTCTCAAAATAATTCTCTTCAAATTCTCTCACGGATCTATTAAAATAAACAAAATTTGAAAAGCCAAAAGTTATTATATCATAGGATATGGCTTTAAGAAACAAAACTCAAATTTATAATGGTTATTATTTATAAAATGACTGTTCATATACCATCTCTAATCATCAACACATATAAGTTATATTTTTATTAGCCCACTTTATAGTTAGGGAAAAGTAGACATCAAAAGCTAAAATTAAAGTAACAATTTAGGGATCACACAATTAGTACTATTTGAGAGAGTAAGCATTTGTGCCAAGTCAATTCAGTGCCAAAATCTGCCCTCATCAGGCCATAATCCCTCCTTAGAATTATTTTGAGGTTACAATGTAAAAAATAATAGTATAATATTTATAAGTCTACAAACTACTTTCATAAAATTCTAATGTATTTTAGCTACTTACAGTAAAATAAAAATGAATACCTGAATTTTTTTATGAGCTCTAAGCTAATAATGCTTCAGCTTTAATGTTCGATACCTAAAATCTCCTTGGAGCACAACTCAGGATAATGTGAAAAGTAACTGGAGCATGATTAGAAAAGAAAATATTCTGTGATTCAGTGATCAGCAATGTGAACCTTGGGAAGGAAGCTACAAGCTACAACTTGGAATAATAGTATTATTTAGTGACAAAGATATTAATAGAGTCAAACAGGAAAGTGTCTTAGATAAGTGAGCCTTTTTATTTTTACTTTATGTGTCCAAAGAAACTAACCTAATATTGAGGTAATGCCTTATTTTACATACAGGATTAAAAGATTTTCACATTTATGTTACTCCTCATCTGTCCGTAAAGGACAAAGATAAAGTATTGTTACGGTTATGTATCTTTTTCTTTGTGTATTATCTCTGTGAAAGGATGAGTGTACTACACATCAGTGATATAGCTACATATCCAAAGTTATGGCAAGCACTTTAAATGAAAATAGTCGATATGATTTTGTATAAAATGAGCTTGTTCCAAACAGGTAGATACAAGTCTTCTATAGGTGACAAACGTAAAACTGTGCCAGTTTGGACATTGCTTCTTCTTTCCAGAACATATTTTTTAAAAGATCAGACTTACAAACATTTCAGTATATTTTAAATTATATTTTTCTTTTAATATATTTTATCGAGGTATGATTTATGACTAGTTTGAAGAATTTTGACAAGTGTACACAGAATATTAACACCAACTCAATGAAGATATAAAACATTTCTATAACCCCCAGTGGGTCCCTGCAGCCCTTTGTGGTCAATCTCCTCCTTCTACATATGACTTCTTGTAACTACTTACTTGTTTTCTGTCACTATAGTTTAGCCTTTTTCAGAATATCTTATAATCAGAATCATAAACAACATATGCTTTTTATATCTGGCTTCTTTCACTTAGCGTAATGATTTAGAATTCATCAATGTTATCACAAATGTCAGTATCCCGTTCCTTTTTCTTCCTGAGCAGTGTTTCATTGTATGGATGTACCTCTATGAGTTTCCCAACTCACTGGTTAATGGGGATTTTGTTGTTCTTTGTAGGTTTTGTGTATTATAAAAAAATCTTCTTAAAATCATCTAAAAACAAGTTTTTGTGTGGCTTTATAAATACGTTCAAGAAGTTGTACCAGGTTGCAAAAAAAGGGTATGTTTAACTAACTGTAAAATAAATTGCCATGCCATAAAGTGGCCATGTATGGTTGTTCCACATCCTTATGAAAACTTGATATTCTGTGTGTTTTTTAACATTTTTGACATCATAGATTTGAATTGGCATCTAATTTTTATTTTAATCTGTATTTCTCCCATAATTAATTATGTCAAAAACAATCTTATGTGCTTGTTTATCATCTGTATATCTTTGATAAATTATCCATCCAAAACATTTGTATTTTTTTAAGAGTTGATTTTCTCTTATTATTTTAAGTATTTAATTTAGTTCTTATATTTTAATAAAATATTCATGGAGATTTTGCAAATACTTTTAATCAGTGACTTTTTAAAAGTAAAATATTTTATTTTTAATGAAGTATTATCTTTCTTTTTTATATTCTTTGTGTCTTATACAAAAATACTTTCCCACCTCATATTTTATTAGGTTGATGCAAAAGTAATTGAGGTTTTTTTTCCATTACTTTCTACAGCAAAACACAAAAATATTTGGGGTGAATGTAACATTACATTGGTCCATTTAAATTCACCCCAAATGTTACATGTATTTTTGATGATACTGATTTTGTCTTTCTGTACACTGTGTGTTTTCTGTGATGTAACTTCTACAACAATTTTCTCAATTATAATCTCATCTAATGTATGATTCTTCTTAGTACCACAGGCTTCTTTTTTGGTTAAGCTTTTGCTCCTACCATTAATGCCCCTTTCTTTTGGCATTTTGTGAGAATCTGATTAGCCCACTTCATTTATACATACTAGTTCTTATCACATGTCATTTATCAGCCACTTCCTATAGATCATCTACCTTTATGGAAATGACCTCTCCCCTGTGATGAAGTTTCTCCTGACACATTACAACTTCCCGTATGTGTGAGTTTGCTCAGGCTACTGTAACAAAGTATCACAAATTGGGTGTATTAAGACAAAACAAATTTATTGTTTCACAGCTATGGAGGTTACGAGCTTAAAATCAAGGTGTCCACAGGGCCACATGCACTTTTAAATCTGAAGGGAAATCCTTCATTGTCTCTTCCTAGCTTCTGGTGCTTTGCTGTCTATCTTTGACGTTTCCTAGGCTGCAGCTCAGTAACTCCAAGTTCTGCATCTGTCATCACATCTCTGCGTTTCTCTCTTCTCGTGTGGTCTTCTGATAAGGGCAGAGAACATATTGGATTGGGGCCTACTGTAGCAGAATCTACTTTAGTGGACTTTAAAGCTAATTTCAAGATTTATACAATTGTTTACTAATGTGAGACATTTAAATTAAATCTTGTTGATGAATATTGGGCTGTATATTTTATATGCATTATTTTACCTCATCATTAAAATGAAACCATACTTGTGTTGTCTTTCTTAGTTTTATATATCTGCCTATTAAGTAATAAGTGAAACATTGCAATGCTGATAAAAATTGGGTAAAATTTATACCACGTGTTACAGATTCATTTTGCCTGATACATTATTTATATTTTAAAAACTAAATTAATGTTTATATCCTGGTTGAAGTTAGCTACAACTATAATAACCAGAGTCTCTTGCTCTGAAAATCAGTTCGTACAGTGCTAAATATATAGACTGTAGTGTCAGATAAATTGTTGTTCTAGTTCCATAATCATCATTATAACATTTCATAATATTAGGCATATTACATAATCTTTCTGAGCCTGAACTTCTAAGTTTATAATAGGAAGAAAATCTTATCTTATGAAATTGAACAGAGGCTTGCAAAATGTCAGTCAAACTGCCTATAACATGGAAAGTACTCACGATATATTAGCATTGTTATTATTGCTGTCTGTCTACTCATCTTGCATCATGCATAACTTATCAATAATGTTATAATTATTATTTACATGCTTTTCATTCCCAAAGATAAACTATATTAGAAAATTAGAAATGTTTGCTTAATAGAATAACTGTTCAAAATACACAAAACAGTCATCATCTGAAATATTTCCTATGAAGGCTAAGAGATAAGAGTAAATTGAGTGTTAAATGGATTGGGAAAAAATCAGTAAGTTGAGTTCAGCATTGTAGAGGTTAATTTTAATTATTATTAATGCACATCATTCAGATTCAAATTCTACCATGAATCATGACTATCACAACATAGTATTGCACATTTAGCAGTAGTTTGATCTAGCTTGCTACAGAATTCTAAATACAAATCAATAAGTAAAAGCAAATATAACCCATTATATGGATATATAAATAGTAATTAAAAGAAACTACAACTCATATTATATATGAATATATAAGCAAATATAACACATTTTATATATATAGTCATTTAAAAATATGCTATGAAAGTACTAATTTTGTTATATTCTAGTGTCTTTGTAAGTAAACAATCACTAATAGAATTAAACTGTTTTGCCATCAATTCATATATTGTATTTTTTTCATATTTAGACATAAGGGATTGTATAGCAATTTTAATACCTGAGTTACAAAGCGGAATGCACCCATCAAAGCATTATTGCTTATTTTTGAGGCTATTGTGAGCAAGCAGTTTGGGAAACTTTGACACAGCCTCTGGGAGTAGTAGCATAGAAACAAATGTTTCCATGACAACACTCTGCAACCACTCTCTCAAGATATACTTATGGATGTTCATATTTGTGATAAGAAATACAATATTTGTACCTTGAAATTGTTTAAAATTGTTAGTCTTAGCACTGAGTATTATCACCAGCAAGTTTTTAAATTTTACATTTATAATATCTTTCTTAAAATAAAAACACTTCAATAATAAGGATATCGGTACCAGTACAGACAACTGTGATTGATATGGGTTCAGTTTTGTTGACAATACTAAATATATTGTATATAATTCTGGTTATTCATGAAAGTTAGCAATAAACATTATTATAGTAACATCTTGAATTATTGCATGAAACTATAGTCCACTTTGGAGAACTGTTTGTTTTTTCACATTGTAATTCAAATGTTACATTTGTTAATATTTTGCCAAAACATCACATCCTTACTGGCCAGGCATTCTGTTTAAAACTGCATTAGTTTTGTTCTTTTTTTCCCCTTTATAACCTTATAATGTTCACTATTAATCTATGTGATAAGGCCATATATATAGTATTTATCTTGTAAGTACTAGAATCAAATGATGAGGTACAAAGCATAGTTTGAAATTGCTCTTCCTTTATAGAATTAATGTTCTGCACTTGACCTTATACAAATATTTCATATGGAAACACTCTCATATTGGATGGAGTGTCTCCTCTTTTGAGAAGAGAAGGTCAAGGATTTTCTTTAAAATTTAATTGTCTTTTCTTAATCAGGGAAACCTCAGTGATATAATTATTAACAGCATTTCAAGATACCACAATCTCTCATCACGTATTTTTTCTTTCAAATTCAGAGGAAAATGACTTGCTTAAAGAGAAATACTCAGAAATTATGATACTTTTGAAGTGGTCAATATTATTCTTATTAAAGATCTCTTAATCAGAATGAAAGTAGTAATCTGGAAATTATATAGAAAGTATTATTTTTGTGCTTGTGAGAACTGATTAACCATTTACTTTTTTCTAAAAACAATAATTTAATACTTTGATCAAATATTTCTAAAATGTGTTCTATGGAAATGTTAATAGGTGTTTTACAAAAATTATTTTAGAATTGACTTTTTCAATTTCCAAATAAATTATGTACACCTATTAAAATACTAAACACATATGAAAAATCAATCTTTAGTCTTGATTGTAAGAGGTTTAAATGATGGTATGCCATTCTCAATAATGCAGGGAAGTTTTGTTTGACATAGCATTGAATAAATACATGCCTGATATATATTTTTAATTTTTTATTTTAACTTTTGGGTACATAGTAGGTAATATATATTTATGAGGTACATGAGATGTTTTGATACCAGCATCTAATGCATAATGATCACACCATGGAAAATGAGGTATCAATCCCCTCAGACATTTATTCTTTGTGTTACAAATAATCCACTTATAATATTTTAGTTATTTTAAAATGTACAACTAAATTATTGACTGTACTTGTGCTATCAAATACTAGGTCTTATTCTTGCTAATTATTTTATCGGTACTCCTTACCCATCCCCAATTCCTCTGCGACCCCTCTCACTGGAATCAGTAACATGTGGTATAAATTTTGCCCCATTGTTTTTCAGCATTATGTATAATACAGGTGGTTTCTGTCCATCAGATGAGGTCATTAGAAAAACAGTTTTTTGAATAGATATTCCATTCATTCAAGTGTATTTTTCAGTAAGTATGTTTATCTTCACCATTGAAGGAATTTCTCTCTCAGCTGTTTTTGTTGTTTGTAGTCAGCAAAGTTGCTGCCCAAATGCTAGAATTGCTGTAGCTAGTTCTCTATGCAGTCAAAAATTTCACCTTTTCAATGACAAATCCTTTGGCCACTATTCTTAATCCTCACATGAAGTGTCTATCAGTATTCTCAGAGGAAAAACTCTTCCCAAACCCATGCCACTGAAAACAGTAATCTGTTACTTGACACGTCCAAACAAGGCCCTATCCTTTTCTGACATCCACCCTCAAATTCTGGTTAGATCCTTCACAGCTTTTGCTTATTTGGGTTGTTTGTGAAATCCTTCAGCACCCCTTTACCTGTTCAACACAGGTGAGATTCAATACTTTTGTGTGTATCTGTTTCTTGAGATCCCTGCCTGTTTTTTGTGAATTTCACAGTAACCAAAAAATGCTGTGCACAGACAGTCCCTATGTCTAACTCCCATACTTCTTCTTCTAGCCACAAACTCTTTTACCTATTTCTAGAGCAGTGCTTCTCATTCTTTTCTTTTTTTCCCTTCTTTTCTCCATTGTAGCCTTTTTTCCCATTATAGTTGCCATTCTTAGAAGTCTTTTTAAGCATTATTTTCTGAACTTCACTTGAAATTTTAATATCAGAGGTATACTGCATATTTATGTATTTACTATGATATTATGAAAAGATGAAAGGATTTTAATATATATGTGTATTCAATTCTAAGAAACCCCTCTTTGAGGGTGTTACATATTTCCCTACAGGGAATATGTATTCTAAAGAATTTAAACTACTCTCTAGAGTAAAAATGCAATCCATCCTTAGGTATTCTTATATAATTTGGTCCCAATTATGGTTAAGCTAAAATAAATTCCTGACATTAAGAAGGCATTGCTCCTTAGCTTTCATCCTGGGTACTTCCTCTTATCTTCCTATTTTTGCATTTTTTTGATGAGGTCAGTAGAGATGAGGTGAGTATCAGTTATCCATTAGATAGGTTCGCTTCCTCTGAAAGTTTATCACTTTTAAAAATAAGTGCAGAAATAGCCTGGTGGTAATCTCACTAAAATGAAAAGTAAAAGATGACTTTTAGTGTACTTTTTACAGTGGATTGTTAAATATCACATTTGAAATATGATGATGATTTAAGGTAAATATATTTTTATGGAAACATTTGTCTTCAATTTTTGTTTTCTTTCAAAATAAATAAATGTTATATTTTTACAATGTCTTCTCAGTTTATTACAATTTTTATAGTCTTAAATTGTTTGCTAATTTAACATAGTACAATATAATGCATTCTTGTTTTTTTTTCTTAATTCGAAGATGTGCATTTTCAGCACATTTAAGTTCCAACTATTAGCATATATCTGATAATTAATATAGACATTAAAAAGATTCAGTACTTTATTTTCTTTCTCCTTGCTTTCATAACTAATAATGTTATTAAATCAAACTCCTATCTCCCAAACAATGATTTAGTTGAATCAAGGACAGTGTTATAAAATCACTTCCTTGCTTGGAAGAGATGTATTTATTATCACTCAATTAATACTTCAGTACTTCAAAACCTATACAACCATGGGGACTATATATTGTTTCATCAGGACAGCTTAAATGTTATGCCTGTTGTTCTATCCTTATCTTTTTTTTTTTTTTTTTATTGAGACAGAGTCTCACTCCGTCACCAGGCGCCAGGCTGGAGTGCAATGGTGCAACCACGGCTCACTGCAACCTCCGCCACCCAGGTTCAAGCAATTCTCCTGCCTCAGCCTCCTGAGTAGCTGGGACTACAGACGAGCGCCATCACGCCCCGCTAATTTTTTTGTATTTTTAGTAGAGACGGGGTTTCACCATGTTGACCAGGATGGTCTTGATCTCTTGACCTCGTGATCCACCCGCCTTGGCCTCCCAAAGTGTTCTATCCTTATCTTAATAGTGCATCATTTTGCTCTCAAATGTATCACATATGATTTAGAAGTTATATGTTTACCCTACACATAAGTGAGATTAATCTATAGCCTTTATTCAATATTACCTTTTCAGATTGTATCATAAATTTACTTTGAACTGAGTTGCTTTCAGTTTATAGAAGATACTAAATGTATTTTTCTTAAATGTAAATCTTCCCTCTGTTTTTACAACGCAGCCTGAATCATTATTTCTTCTGTCAAAGAAGCTTAAACTTGTCACCGAGAACATGATGACAAGTATGAAAATGTCATGTGAAATTGGTATTTGAAGTACAATTCTAAAAAAGACATTTTAGGGTATAATTTCCTATTTTAAAAAGCTGTGATAATTTGGTCATTTTGAGAAAATACACTAAGCTACAACTGTGTCAGAGTAATTTATCTGGACATATCTCCAAATCTAGAGAACATACCCAATAAATCTCTTCCTTATAAATTAATATGATCTGAAACAACAACTTTGTAAGTGTAGTTTATGAAGAACAGAACTCATGCCCTTTTCCTACTTTTTCTTTTTCTTTTTTTTGAGATGGGGTTTCACCATGTTTGTCAGGCTGGTCTTGAACTCCCGACCTCAGGTGATCCATCCGCCTTGGCCTCCAAAGTGCTTGGATTACAGGTGTGAACCACCATGCCCGTCCTCTACTTTTTCTATAGAAAGAAATTATATTAAATGGATGAATTTCTGTGTTGACAATCCTTTTTTTTTTTTTTTTTTTTTTTTTTTTTAGATACAGTCTCACTCTGTCACCAAGCTGGAGTTCAGTGGTACAATCTCAGCTCATTGCCACCTCTGACTCCTGAGTTCAAGTCATTCTCCTGCCCCAGCCTCCCAAGTAGCTGGGACTAGAGGTGTGTACCACCATGCCCTGCTAATGTTTGTATTTTTAGTAGAGATGGGGTTTCACCATGCTGGCCAAGATAGTCTCGATCACTTGACCTTGTGATCTGCCCAACTCAGCCTCCCAAAGTGCTGGGATTACAAGTGTGAGCCACTGCTCCCGGCCAACTATACTTTTATGAGGTAAGATAAATATGTCAAAATCTCATTAGAGATGGTATCAAATAGTGAAGGGTGAAGGAATAGAAAATGTTGCATTACTCAACATGTTTATTTTGGGACTCAGAAATTGTGATCAGGCCATGCCACCAACAGGTATACTTGTACCAGCACTTAACCTTTGGGAAAAATGGTGATGTGTGTACAGAGACTAGCACATGAAGAGTAGGAGGGCACAATTGTTTAGTCTCTTAGAAGAATAGCAAAGAAACTTCTCTGAATAGAAAGTAGTCCAAACTCATGTGACACATGCTGCAAAATCATTTAAGAATGAATGAAAAATGTGTGAGGCAGTACGAACAGGTACCCCGCAAATATCCTAGGGAACGTCTTCCAAGTATCTTGATGAACAGGGTTTTAAAATGAAAAGCAAGAGTACTCACTAAAAGCAAATAAAGGGCCTGCTTGCTTACTGATCTGTAATCCTGAGGGAAACACAATCAGATTTGGTTTAATATCCGTAATCATTAGAGCAGATTACTTTTCTCAAATTCCATGGGCACTGCTGCTGTGACAGTAAGAGAAGTGAAGAAACATTGTTATACTGTGCATGTTAGCAGATGAAGCAAAGTTACATGTCTTTACTGGCACTGATTCTGCAGGTCTGTAGAAGACAGGTCAGCAGCAGCAAAGTCAGTGCTAGACATGAACAGGTGTTAGCTTGGGCTCACTGTGAAGATATATTAGCAGGACTAGCAGAAATTTCAAAGCATCAGGGACCAAGTGATATGAACTTGAGATTTTGTTCCAAATAATATTTCACTGTTATTCATCTGGTTGACAGGACTTCCTAAGCCTAGATTATTTAGTTGTTTGTGACTATAAATCATGTATATGCTTTCAAAATTCTGAGAACTGGTCTATTTTCAAAGTTTAATGCCTATTAATTTAAGTTCTACAATAAGATTAAAAATAGATAATGGGATTCATTAACATGTTAATTTATCCACAGGGAATAAACTTAAATCTAATTTTTCTTAATAATTTTTCTAACCTTAATAGTTTATTCTTTAACGCACAATGGAAGTATTTAACATTTATTTAACTTACCTATTTATATTTTCTTACTCTAAAATTGTGACTTAGACACTCACCTCACCTCAATTATTGCTTTTTATTTGAATGCTCCGGACTGCTAAATTGGGATCCTTAGATTTTTCAATAAGTTACATTAATATATTATACACTACCATCTGTCACTTAATTTTTTTTATAGTTTCCATTTGACAATATAGCGAAAATAATAGTTATAATCATTTAATTCTAAGCAAAAATATTTTTAGAGTTTTAGGTCACATAGAAAATTTGCAGAGTAACTTGCCAGGAATGTATCAGTCATATTTAATGAACAATATTTATAATTTAACAAAACATCAATTCACATAACTGCAATTAGATGTTAATTAAATTTATGAGTCCTGATTTAGCAGTTCAGCAACTGAGTTTATATAAAAGTTTATCTGCATAAACAGGTTGATTTATTATGAGAAGTGTCCATATGCACAACAGGAAGCTTGTGAACAACCTGAGTTAAATGTGATGGAAGCAGATGGTGTAGGAACAACATACATGTGAGCTCTAGAAGGAATATACTTTCTCAAGTCAGTGTTATGCTTCCTGCTGTCTCTTCCACTGCAACTGTTTTAGACCATACTCTACTTTTGAGCCATATTCAGGCTTTAATAATGCATCCAACTCTAAGACCAGATTCTTGTTTCCTTCCCTTTCTTTGCCTCTTTTCCTAACATTTATCCACAAGTAAAGTTAGATGAGAGGCGTGAGAAAAGTAATACTGTTAGGAGTCCTTTCTCCTCCAGCACTGTGTTTGGTACTGTTGCTGTGGGATAGCTATGCAGGTTTCAGGGAAAGTGAGACTGTTGTTAAAAATATGTTATCTACTTGCCTTGGAGTTTCAATGGTGATAAAGTACAGTATTTGAATCGATTGTGAAATGCATAGACAACTACTTTTTACTCACATAATAAAGAGGCAATCTTAACTTCTGTTGATTCTCCCTTACCATCAAGAAACATCAGCTCTCAAATGTTTGCTAATTGTTTCACACCAGGTTTTGAGGATTAGTAAGTTTCTTATCAGTGAGGGTGATGTTTGATTTTTAATCAATTACTTTTAGTCTGTTCATCCAGATGTTCATAAGTGTGTAAAAGAATATAAGAGAAAATTGGTAAAAATTAGATAGGTCTCTGTTATTTACAAAACACATACACATTTTTTTAAATAAAAAGAAATAATCTGGAAATAAGGTATCACTGCTGAGAATTTTGCATGTCATAAAAGTATCATTGTATATTTTTAAGTAATTCCTTAACTAACTTTCTTATCTATAATCTTTGATATATATTTTTTTCCGATTCAATTAATAACTTAGCACTTGCATTAGTGTTTTTATTATTATATACAATGTTGGGGTAATTTTATCTACATTTTATGGCCAGTGTTCAATACATATTGTTCACTCTTTATCCACAAAACTTCTCAAGAAATAATTTATGCTCTTTGCTTCCATTTCATGGAATTAGAATTAGCAGTTTTGTTAATGGGTCTCATGCCCATTTCTCTTTCAAATATCATTAATTGCATTTTAATTATAAAATCTAGTTTTTTCTTTAATTTTCAACTTCCTTGATATTATGTAGCTTTTCAAAATGTTAAATATTACTTTTTCATCTTTAAACTTTTCTTAGCTTTTTCTTTATAGTACACTATGGTGGCTGTTTTCTTTTTTCATTTATTATAGTTTAATGATTTTCCTTGCCACCAAGTATGGACATTGCTCTTGTTTTTTTTTTTTTTCTTCACTTCCTCTAAGGAAAAGTTTTTCTGGATTCTTTACCAAGGTTTCAATTGCAACCACTATGTAAAGACATCCAGTGTCTATGAACTTTGAGATTCAGTCTTTCTGATAACTATTTTCTATTTCTTGCTTCTTTTTCAATCAATCAATAAGCCTTTTAACAAGTTTAGGCTCAGGCTCAGTCTCTTTCTCTCTGAAGAATACCTGTTGGCTTTTCTCTTCCTCTCTGTTTTCAGCGCATACTCATCACACTGCCATTTGCTAATTGATGGATTGATGGTCTTTCTTTAGTTGCTCTATACTTCAGTTCTATACACACTTGTCACAGTGAAGCCAAAATATTTTTTAGATTCTGTCTAAGAATAATAAGATTATGTAATATTAGAGGTCCAAAATACATTAAAGAAAATACTGGCCAATACACCTACTTTTAAGGAAGAAATGAAGATATTTAATAACTGTTATAATAAAAATATACATAACAGCATAGCCAGAGTTAGAGGCCAGATATCATAATTCTAGGCTAGTTTTCTGAAATATTCAAATGAAAGATTCTAAACCCAACATTCTGTAGCTGAACTTCCCAAAATATTGACTGTTAGCTACACCTGGCTTTTGTGCAGGTGAAAAGTGTCTAGTCTGAATTGAGATATGCTATGAGTATAAAATCATACCTAATTTAAAATACTTGGTACAAACAAAAGAATATAAAATATCTCTAACAGTTTAAAAACATTAATTATCCATTTAAAAAAATTTAAATATTAATATAGGGTCAAATATATTTCTTATTCCACTTGCTTCCTTTTACTTTTTAAAATAGTTTAAAATTTAAAATTTTATATTTAATTTACATTTATATTTAACTTACATTTGTGGCACAGAATAATTTTCTCCTGGACAGAGTCATTCTAAAAACTCTTTAAATTGATATTTTATATATCTTAAAGACCTCTCACAAGGCGTTTTCACCCCAAGCAGACCAGATTACCTCAACTCTTCAACGTGCAATAGCTCATGTTACTGTCATGTCTTTGCTCCTCTTGTTTTTGTTATTTAAAATATCCCTTTGAAAGCATTTTCTTCCATCTCTGTATGCATTTATTTTCTCCAAGTGAACTTTGCTGTTCTTTCCATCAGGAAGTGGAATCCATTTCTTTATTCTCTTGATGACTTGTGACTTTCTTTGACAGAGTATGGAGGAAGAGAACTTGTGGTAGTACTAAGCCTAAGATTTCAGAAGCCTTACAGATGCCATTCTTACTTTCTTGGAATGTTACTGTAAGTCTCTGTGAGGATGCTCGGGCTATCTGATTAGAAGTTGAGAAATTGAGTAGAGCAGAGAGAAATCAGCTCATCTGAGCCTCTCTACATCAAACATCTTATAGCAAGCCCCAAGACTTAAACATGAAACCAAAGGCATTAACCTTTAGGCAGTCCTACAGATGTCTGAAGGAACAAAAGTGACTCTAGTTCAAATCAGCAGAAGAACCATACAGGTGAACTTGACCCAAATGACTAACTCACAGAATCATGAGCAAATTAATAATCATTTATCTTTGGGCTGTTTTCCTGATAAATTCAGTAACAGACAATTGATACCAATCATCTCTCTTTATACTTCAAACCTAGCACTTCATTTTAAGTAACTTTTATTGATAACATTCACGAAGACTTTTCTAATAACCATAGAGTTCCCTTAACTTAATTGAAATAATCTTTGAATACATAATTTTTATAGTTTTAATTTTAGAATTATTTTACAAATATAATCTTTTCCTTCATAACTATGTATTTTAGCTCATTCCTAACAGAGCATGTGAGATTTATAACATGGTAGTAGAGTTCACAGTCACGGCAGGCGTTGTAGCAATGACTGCTGTCACTTGCCAGCATTACTATATGTCAAGCACATGTTTTAACTCTCATAACTCTATGGTATGAAAAGCAGTTATTATACTCAAGAGGAACTGAGACATAGTGAAGTTTATAACATGTAGGCAGTCTCACAGTGAGAGTCTGTAGGGCCAGGGTTTGACACAGAACCAATTATCTCATGACAGAACTCTTACGCTTAACCACTTTAGCCTAATGCCTTCTGTAAAACTACTGCATAGGGAAGATTTTACTTAAGGAAGCCAATCAGTCTAAAGGGAATAACTGACATATTCTAACTTTTTTTTTTTTTTTTTGAGACATATTCTAACTTTCTAAGCAAACCTTTTCAGTCTTTTTCTCCCTACTTTTCTTTGTCATCTTTTTGCATACTAGAAATCAAGTCTCACAAGTAGGCTTCCAGATGTGTTAAATCCATATTAGGTTTTGAGGGGAGCTCATAATCATAGCCTTAATTGCTAAAGAAAACAATATTTTTCTCATTTATATTTCTTAATCAAGCTTCTCTGTATCCTATCATCTTTCCAACAAATCAATCTCAAACTCACCTGCTTTTATCAGTTTTCATTACTATCAAATAAAAGTGATAATCATCCTAGACCTGACTGCCTTGTCTAAAAGTGACCCCTTTAGTCTACTGTTCATGCTGAAATAAGATATATCTTTTTAAAAATACAAAATTAATAATAAAGGTTGGAACATTTACCTGACAAACCTCTTCCAAATACTCAGGAGTCTCTGCAAGTCCTGCAGCCTGGCCACTGTGTATTCTTCTAATCTCAACTGGTTGTTTCACCCATTCTCTCCCCTCTCTGCTCTCCATCCACATTGAACTTGCATTTCTTCAAATAAGCCATATTCCCCACCAATAGAGTGACTTTGGGCAAGCTGATGTCTTTGCATTACACAAATTACTATAAGAGATAAGGCCAAAATACAAGCATACCTAAGTGTTGCCTATATACACTTATTTTATCTGCAAATAGAATGAAAATGCCACTGAAAGATGGTAGATAAATTTGAGGAAGGGACTGTATTTGAAAAGATTCAAAGGCTTATTGTTACACCCACTATTGACAAATATTCCAAAACAAAATGGCTTTCCCCAAGACTCCAACAGTTGAGCAAAGACTAGAATAAGTGCAAATAGTCCCCCATTCTCTGGCCCAGCCTCCTTCAGCTATATTAGAACTGAAACAAAGGATAAAGACCATCAGTTCATAGTCTTCAAACTGCTGATTTAAAATAATTGTACAAATAACATGTTGTGATAGCAAAACTAAGAAAGACAGTCCACCAATGAAATATCTAGGGGTAAAACAAAATAGAATTAGATTAAAAACATGCAATTACTCTCTGATTTGAAAGAAAAACAGAGAAATACAGTGATCACACAAAAATATTGCAAAATTAAAAAGTAATATGAAATATAAAAAAGACATGAACAATCCAACCTACAGAAAGACACACAATTTTTCACAATAAATATTTTATACTCTCAGCAATATCAAAGGTTAAAAAATAGAACAAACATAAGAGAATTTGAGGCCTATGAAATACAATATAAAAGAGATAAATATTAAGATACAAGTTGAAAAATAGTACAATTGGAGCAAAACTATAATAGAACTTAGAAATAAATACATATCAAAACAAAACAAAGGACAATAGACACAGCATGAGAATGAACTAATGATGCGTAGGAAAGGTCTGAGATAGATTAATTAAGGAGAGAAAAAA
>PVKV010007144.1:83535-98883 GCA_004027835.1 Alouatta palliata | reverse complement strand
GTGAAATAGCCAGGAACTAAGCGTCAAAAAATTGGGTTACCAGTATCTGAGATGGGGGTAAGAATAAAGGCCAATCTTTCAACTCAATTGGTTTCTAACTAAAAAATGTGGTTGGTGTCAACCCTGGTATAATACAGTAGTGGAGAAGATGAGGGCTTGATGTGTAAAAATGAACTGCAAATATTTTACACCCTTAGCATATATGATTTAACATTTATGATCTTAGATATTTGGGGGCAGGGAACCCTAAAGATCTGTGACATACCTTGTAATTTTGCTGGGCAGAATCTGGAATTGATTGTGCTGAGAGGCTGGTGGGTGAAAATTGTATCACTTTTATAATATTTTGTAATAAAATATAATACCATCTCCTCTGTTAATATATAATTGCTCTAAGCTTCCTGTAAACTATAAGAATATGTTTAGTTTACAGTGTATGGATTCTATGAAAAAATGTCCACAACACAGTAACTGGTCCACTTGTTAAGAAAAATTTATCCTTGTAAGTATCTTCAAAGTTGATATTTGGAACTTTATTCCAAAAGTAGTGCATGTGGAGAAAGAATCTAGACTTTCTTGTATATATTTTTCTCTTCTCCAGTAATAAACAATTACCTTTCATTTAATCTGTGTTTAATTTTAAAAAACATAAAAATGAGAAACCAAGTAAAACTATGGATATAAATATTAAAGTGAAGTAGATGGAAAAAAAAAAGCTGACTGCCCAGCTTCTGCATTGGTGTTTTGTCTTTATAGTTGTATACTTACTTGACTATAACCTCACAAAGCATGGGGTTTATAAATTTGGAAACTAGCAAGTTCCCCAAATGTTTCTCTCAAGGGCATTAAAGATCTATGTACTTTGAATAATTAACAGGTGAAATATCAAGAATATTCTGAGAAATTAGAGTTGTAAGAGGTGATTGTCATTATACCAGTTATAAGAGGTATTCAAATGGATAATGCAAAGCAATAATACTTTTAAAAGTCATAATGAACCAAACATATGGCCCACATATAGTTTCTGTTATATATCAAAAGTTTACATATAATAATGGGAGTTGTAATATAAGTAAAGGAACTTCATATCACTTCCATTTCAACTCACACCATGCATGCAGATTAATTCAGATGATTTTAAATTTTAATGAAAATAACAAATCATAGAAAAATACAGTAAATCAAAATAGAATATCAGACTTCTGGAATGACGATAGTTTTCGAAGATGATTTAATGTTGAAAGAAATCAGAAAGAAATTATTGACAGATTCAAAATATACACATATGAGTTTCTAAATTAAAAAATAACGAGAAGTAAGGCATGGTGGTTCATTCACGCCTATAATCCCAACACCGGGAGGCCAAGGTGGGAGGATCACTTGAGACCAGGAGTTCAAGACCAGCCTGGGCAACATGGCGAAACCCCATTTCTATGTAAAATTAAATAATGAGAGGGATGAAGAGAGATTAATTAATGGGTACAAATATACAGTTAGAAGAAATAAGACCCAGTGTTTCATAGATGAGTAAGATGACTATAATCAACAATAATCTATTGTACATTATAAAATAGCTAAAAGAGAATAATTTGATTATTCCTAGTATAAAGAAAAGATAAATGTTAATATTTAAGGTAATGGATAGCCCAAATACCCTGATTTCATCTTTACACATTGTATGAATGTATTAGTATATCACATATACCCCCAAAATTTGTCCATCTGCTATGCATCAATAAAAAATAAAAAGTAAAGAGCAAATAACAAAATGGAGGAAAATATTTGTACCAAGTATGGTAAATATAAAAATTTTTGATAAATAAGCAAAAGACATATAAAATAAAACAGTAAATCAACATGAAAATCATTCAGCATTTCTAATGTAAAAGAATTTAATAGTAAGGCAACAATAATGTGCTATTCTGGATTTATTTAATTTTTAAATGAAAAATTTGATTAATATGTTTGAAAGAGTAAAGTGGCCAAGCCAGAACACATTGCTGATTACAACATAAAACTTTTGGACTGCAATTAGTCAATGTGATTCTTAAGTCATCCAAATTTTCAAACTATTTGACGAGTAATTCCAATTTTAGAGAATTCACACTAAGAAATGATCTAATTTGCATCTCAAGATACAAAATTACTTGCAAAAAGTCATGTCAAAGTGTTTCCATGAAGGAAGACTGGAAGAGAATATAAGGCAGAATTATACATGATTCTAAAATATTCTGTTTTCCAAACTTCTATAATACTGTTATGTGTTTGGATTTTTAGTCATTGAAACATAAAACCACAGAGCAAGCACATCTCTGATGTCTCTGACTTCATTATAGCAGAAAAGCCTCAGTAGAGGGAGAGGTAACACCATGGGGGTTCCGGAATGAGTGGAAGTTGGTAGTTCAGGCCTTAAGTGGTTGCAAGGCTTCTGGATGCTTGCAGACCTGACCAGGGTGCCACCCATGCCTTCCCCACCCCTATTTTCACCTAATTTCATTTGCTGCTAGAAGGCCCACTTTGTTTATTATTTTGCTCATCAATTCTGTCAGGAGGTTAGAGAGTGGGGAAAGTCATCTATTTCTCTCTCAGTTCCAGAGTAGTGTCTTCACAGGTTGCCTAAAAGCCTGCTGCCACCTTTGAGAGCTAGTGGGTTGGCATTTTGGACCTTCTAGGACCTGAGGAACCACAAACCCTCCTGATAATCCTCTCTGTGCATGCAGAGTTATGCCTGTAATCACAAAAGGGTCAGGTCTTACAGCAGTCATGGCACATTTCTATTTGGTGTCTCATTTAACACTTAGCCTCTTTCCCATTGATCTTACCTGCTTAACAACCTCATAAAAGCGCCTATGTGGAGAGAGATCCAAGATGTCCGATTAGCAGCAGCTCGGGATTGTAGCTCCCACTGAAAGCGCAGAGAGTGAGTGGACGCCACATTTTCAGATGAATTTTCATTGCCCACAGACCAAGAGATTCCCGGCGGAGGAGCCCCACGGGTCGCCAGCGCGACTCTTTTGGCCGATGTGGCCGTTTAGCAGGCGCCCCGGTGTGGCGGTTCTCAGTCCGGAGTATACGGGACTGAGTGCCCTTTTAGTTGGCATTTGGAGCTCCGGGAAGGCAGAGTCTCCCATTCAGCTGATTGAAAAGCGAACTGAAGTGGGGAACCAGACCGGGAGATTCCCGGGCAGAAAAGCGCCACGAATCTTAACGCCGCTGTTTCAGTTGGTGTAGTGGGTCGCCGCAGGGGAAGGCTGGTTCCCCCACCACACACACAAATGAAAAACAGCAGTTGGAACTGCTGAGGATTGAGAGTTTCACAGCAAGTACAGCTGAACCTGGGAAGGTCCAGCTCTGTGGGGGAGGGGCGTCCATCGAAGGAAAACTAAGAAACAGAAAAAACTTTACCACCAACAAGCTGGACGTCCACTCAGAGACCTAATCTGAAAGTCAGCAATTACACAGACGACAGGTGGATAAATCCACAAAGATGGGAAGAAACCAGCACAAAAAGGCTGAAAACACCTGAAATCAGAATGCCTTTCCTCCTACAGAGGATTGTAGTTCCTCATTACCAATTGAACAAGGCCTGATCGAGAATGAATGTGAGGAATCAACAGAATCAGGCTTCACAAGGTGGATAATGAGAAACTTCTGTGAGCTAAAAGAACATGTTCTAGCCCAATGCAAGGAAACTAAGAACCTTGAAAAAAAGGTTTAACAAAATGTTAACAAGAATGGGCAATCTAGAGAGGAATATAAGTGAATTAATGGAGCTGAAAAACACAGTACGAGAACTTCCCGAAGTGTGCACAAGTTTTAACAGTTGAATTGATCAAGCAGAAGAAAGGATTTCAGAGGTCAAAGACCAACTTAACAAAATAAAATGAGAAGACAAGATTAGAGAAAAAAGAGTAAAAAGGAATGAGGAAAGTCTCCAAGAAATATGGGACTATGTGAAAAGACCTAATCTACGTTTGATAGGTGTACCTGAATGTGATGAAGAGAATGAATCCAAGCTGGAAAATATTCTTCAGGATATTATCCAGGAAAAGTTTCCCAACCTAGTAAGGCAGGACAATACTCAACTCCAGGCAATACAGAGAACACCACAAAGATATTCCTCAAAAAGAGCAACCCCAAGGCACATAATCGTTAGATTCACCAGGGTTGAAATGAAGGAGAAAATACTAAGGGCAGCCGGAGAGAAAGGTCAGGTTACCCATAAGGGGAAGCCTATCAGATTCACAGCAGATCTCTCAGCAGAAACCCTACAAGCCAGAAGAGAGTGGGGGCCAATATTCAACATCCTTAAAGAAAAGAACTTTCAACCCAGAATTTCATATACAGCCAAATTAAGTGAAGGAGAAATAATTTTTTTACGAACAAGCAAGTACTCAGATTTCATTACCACCAGGCCTGCTTTACAAGAGCTTCTGAAAGAAGCACTATATACAGAAAGGAACAACCAGTATCAGCCATTCCAAAAAACCCATCGGTAAGCTGCATCCAGACCCATCTCACATGCAAGGATATACAGAGACTCAAAATAAAGGGATGGAGGAAGATCTGCCAACCAAATGGAGAGGGAAAAAAAAAAAAAAAAGCAGGACTTGTAATTCTCGTCTCTGATAAAATAGACTTTAAAGTAATAGAAACCAGAAGAGATATGAAGGATATTGCATCTTGGTAGAGGGATCAATGTAATGGGAAGAGCTAATGATCCTAAGTCTATGTGCACCCAATTGGAGCACCCAGATACATAGGGCAACTTCTTGGTGACTTACAAAGAGACTTGGACTCCCACACAATAATAGTGGGAGACTTTAACATTACACTGTCAATATTGGACAGATCAATGAGACAGAAGGATAACAAGGATACCCGGGACTTGAACTTAGACCTCGAACAAGTAAACTTAATAAACATTTACAGAACTCTCTACTCCAAATCCACAAAACATACATTTTCTTCAGTAACACATCACATCTATTCTAAAAGTGACCACATGGTTGGGAGTAAATCACTCCCCAGCAATTGCATAGTATTTCATAGGTTTAAATGAAATATTGATTGGCTGTTTGTTTGTTATTTTCCTCCCTTATTCCTTCCTGTCTCCATTGTATAACACAATTATTAGTATAAAAGAGCTTTTCAATACCCATTTTAGACTGCATTCTAGCCTGGGCAATAGAGCAAGATTCCCATTCTCTCTCCCTCTTTTTCTTCTTCTTTTTCCCTTTCTTTCATTCTCTTTTTTTCCTTATTTCTCTTTCTCTCTTTTTTCTTTTCTTTTTTCTTTCAAAAAAATAAAATTAAAAAAATTAAAGCGCCTATGTTTGACTGTACAATTCAGTGGAAAACTGACAGAGCCTACATATCTAATAATAATGGATAATGAAATGGTGGTACATCATCTGTATATTATAAAAGGATTAGAATAATTTATGAGGCCAGGTGCAGTGGCTCACCCCTGTAATCCCAATACGTTGGTAGGCCAAAGTGGGCAGATCACTTGAGGCCAGGAGTTCCAAACCAGCCTGGCCAACATAGCGAAACCTCTACTCTACTAAAAATATAAAATTTAGCCAGGCGTGGTGGCACATGCCTGTATTCCTAGCTCCTCAGGAGTCTGAGTCAGGAGAATCACTTGAACCTGGGATACGGAGGTTGCAGTGAATGAGATTGCACCACTGCACTGCAGCCTGGGGCATACAGTGAGATGCCATCTTAATAATGATAACAATTTATGAATATATAGGTAAATGTTCAAATTATGTGGAGTGAAAAGTCTCTATAAAAATTCATATGCTTCTAATTAAAACTACGTAAAAATATTTCCATGACAAAAGACTAGACAAGAATATATTGCAGAATTGTATTTGATTTTAAAACCTATTTCCCAAACTTCTGAGATAGTTCTTTTATTAATATTTAAAACAAAGAAGAAAAAAATGTAAAAGGTAAATAGCCACGAGAAAAAAAATATCATTTCTCTTGCACTTTTGAAAAATAGATTAACAGAATGGGCTCCGTCTTTGAAAATCGAAGTGGAATATGCTGTCAGCTTGTCACATGTTCAGCAGATTGGTAAGTCTTATTTCAAACATTTCCTGATGTGTTTTCATACATGTTGTTTTTTCTTAGATGCTTCTAAAATCAGTGTCTTCTTCTCCTTAATCTTTATTGTAGCAATTAAATCTAATATAACTAAATGAAAGAACGTTATAGATTGTTGTTTGTTTAAAAATTGTTTTATAGAGGTAAATATGTTAAGAATTAACTAAGCTTTGTGGTTGATAATGTTATATAGCATTATCCACAGGTTCTCCTTCACATTCTCATATTTGTAAATTTGTAATATATGTTATTTACATTCAATTTTATCTAAGAATTTTGAAGATTACAACATTTAATTAGGAAAGCTTCTTTTTAAAAGTAGAAGAGTTTTAACCTTTTATTGTAAAAAGTGTTTTTATAAACAACTCAGTAGGTACGTTGAAGAATATTCACTTAAATAAAATTACATCTCCCAATTTATAGAACTAAGAATTCATAATGAAGCAGGAAATATGAAGAGTACTGTCATTTAGCCTCCAAATGCTGGACAAACTTTCCCATTCCAAACACCTTTGACCCCAGTGGAAACAATGACACCGTAAGCCACAGAAGCAGTTGTGGAGTGGCAGGAGAAGGCACAAGTGATGTTAGTAGCAGCCACAGGCCAGGGATGAGGGAGACGTGATTAATCCTGTGAGCATGTATTGGGGAAGATTCTGTTACTGCAGGCAACGAAAACTGACAGTGGCTAACTTAAAGGAAAGAAGTAAATTTCTTGAAAATAAATGTATTGGATATTTATGCCGGTACTCTGCTGGGTGCTTTAATAGGTTAACTATTTTTATATTTGCAACAACCCTGTAAAATATTTACAGATAGAAAATATGAGGCTCTGTGAGATTGCACCATTGCACTCTAGCCTGGGCAACAAGAGTGAAACTCCGTCTCAAAAAACAAAAACAAAAACCAAAAAACAAAGAAAAGAAAATATGAGGTTTTGAAGGCAAATTCATATTTCACCTATAGCTGACTAAATTAGAGTGAATTATATATAACATTACTGAATGTCCTGTATTGTAGCTAGTAAGTAATGACATTCCTGAATCAAAGGAAGAGCTGACTTGGGCCTTAGAACAGCCCCAGGGATTTGTGTAGCAGAAACAAATGGCCAGCCCCTTTTCCCAAATGAATCAGTGCCAGTTATTGTGTCCTGTTGCTCAAGATTCAGAGTAATTGGAAGAGGTTTGCTTGGCTCCCATTGTATCATGAATCCATCCCTTTGGCCAGGGAAGATATGACAGACAACCTTGAGTGACAATCCCAACCTGATTGCAGCAATAGAGAATGGGGCGGTTCCCCAAAGAACCACTAGAATGCTCTTGCCAAAGAAAAGGGGGAAGTTGTCCACCAGGCAAAGACAATAGGGCCATATGAAGTATCGTGGAACAATTAAATTACATTATATTATGATTTCATAGGGAAACACTTGTGCTGTAATGTTGATGGTAAACAACAGAATGTAAAGCTATATTGGGAGAACATTTAAAGGCATACTGACATGGATCCTCAGTTGTTCTATATAATGATGGCCCTTGAGTTTGAAAGGAAGGAAGAAGGTTAGTTGGTTAAATTATTATTTTACATGATTATTATGTAAACATGGGAATATTCTGGAAATATTTCCTTCAAAAATTATTAAAGTGAACAATAAAGTTGTGCTTTATAGAAAAGCTTTCAGTTACCTGGAAAAGTCCACTAGTCCTAACCTTTGTACTTCAGCCATGCTAAGGATCTTATAATATACAATATAAGAAAATAAATTTCCATTAATTAAGAATGTGTAGCTGATTTATATAGAAAGTTGAAGTGATGCTATCTGTATTTAGCAAAGCCATTTGATGAATGATGCTAATTAATGCTATAAGATTTAAGAAGAGCAATATCATTTTAAAAAACAATTTTAAACCAACCATAAGCATGTTTAAACAGATCTTAATATGTCACATGGGGTGTTTTCTCAAGAAATCAATTTGACAATATAAAAATGATTAATGTTTTTATTTTAACCATTTATCTGTTATTTAAATGAATAATTTATATTGATTAAATTATATTTAAAATTTTGTTGGTCTTTTTTGAGTTGCTATTTAATACTTTAACTTATACATCTAAGTTATTTAATATATCCTAAATTTATTTATCAGATTATATCTAACTTTAGTGATAGAAATTATGGCGCTAATATGGCATATTTTAGCCATTTTCATTATATATTTTTACATAAATGATACAAAGAATATAATTAATTTTGGACTAGTGTAAATAATTAATATTAAATACACATAATTAATATAAGTATCATTATAATGTGTTGTAGTTTCATTATCAGAAACTTCCTCACAGGTTGATTATAAAAATCAAATGAGATAGCGTATGTGAACATTCTTTATAAAGTTGCACATATATACAGAGTATTATTTTTGGTGCACTCTGTATATGTGTGGAACTTCTAAAAAAATTTTAAGATATATTATCTCATCTGATTTTTAGAGTTAATCTTTGAGGAAGAAGGAATAAGGATAAATAACACTTGTCTTGTTGAATGCCTACTGTGTACCAAGCACATTATATCCAACTCTGTATGTTATTTTCACTATATTACTTTAAAGATTATGTCACTTTGACAAAACGCCAAAAGCATAAGCAACAAAAGAAAAAAATAAATTGGACTTTATCAAAATTAAACATTTTGAGCTTCCAAAGTCATTATCAAGAAATTTAAAAGACAACCACAGAATAGGAAAAAATATTTACAGATTATATATTTGATAAAGGACTTGTATTCAGAATATATAGAAGAACTTTTACCATGCAACAATAAAAACACAGATGACCCAATTAAAAAGTGAATAAAGGTTCTCGGTAGATATTATTTGTTAAATAATCAGTAAGAACATAAAAAGATGCTCAATATAATTAGTTATCAGGGAAATGCAAATCAAAACCATAATGAGACCTAGAATAGCCAAAACAATCTTGTCAAGGAAGAAAAAGTTGGAAGACTCACACTTCCAAATTTCTAAACTTTCTACAAAACTATGGTAGTAGAGACTGATGTATTAGAACTAGCATAAGGACAGACACATAGATCAATGAAATAGACTTGAGAGTCCAGAAATGAACCCATACGTCTTTGGCCAACTGATTTTCAACAAGGATGCTAGGAAAATTCAATGGATAAAGATAATCTTTTCAACAAATGGTGCTGGGACAACTGGCTATCCACATGCAAAATATAAAGTTGGATTCTTACCTCACCCCATATACAAATGTTTAAAATGGAATAACAACCTAAATGTAGGAGCTAAAACTAGAAAACTCGTAGATGAAAACATAGTCACATATCTTCATAACTTTGAATTGAGGGGTGATTTCTTAAATATTTCACCAAAAGCACAAATGCAAATCAAAACTACTTTTGATGAAATACAACTTCATACCCACTAGGATGGCTATAATCAAAACACAAAAGCAACAAATGGTGAACGTGCAGAGATGTGGATAAATTAGAGTGATTACACATTGCTGACAGAATGTAAAAATGGTGCAGTCGCTTTGGAAAACAATCTGGCAGTTCCTCAAAAGATTAAACACAGAGTTACCATTTAACCCAGCAATTTCAGTCCTAGATACACCCAAGAGAAATGCAAACATACACACATGTTCACTGGCAGCATTATTTATAATAGTAAAAAAGTGGGGGCAGGGGGAAGAATTCAAATTTATTTATCAAATGTACTGATAGCATCAATTTCAAACTCAATTCTCATGTATAATATTAGTCCCAAGATGAGGGAGGTTGTTAAACAACCCAATAAACAGTTTAATTCTCTAAAGTGTAAAGTACAGAGCTATCTCATTTCATAAAAATCTTAGTTTCAGATACATTAAAATATAGCCATGGTCACAATACTAATATGTAGCCGCATTAGTGATAGTCCTGAGGCTGCACCTCTTGTTTGTACTTAATTAAAAAATAAAATATAAACTTTCTTTTTAGCACAATATGTTTTTGGGATATTAGACCACAGAAACCTTTAACCCCTCAAACAACAGAGAAAAAGAAGGAAGAAAGTATTGAAATTCCTTTTGATCTACCATCTACTTTTTTGCACCTAGATCTCTCCTGGAAACCTCTCAGTAAGGTAAGTAATGTGGGGTTTAGTCCATCCTATTTACATAATACGCTATTAACTTTGCATGCATAGACATACATATACACACACTCTCTAAAAGTAGAGCAGCTCAAATTAACACTAGAGTGTACAATTTGTGTTTGTTCAACCAATAAATTCCTTGATTGAGAGGTTTTTTAGTTTTATTTTATTTTTAATTGATACATGATATTGTATATATTGTATAATGATTTACACAGATTTACTGTGAAAAGTTGACAATGAAGAAGTATATGGTTGCTAATGTAGCTGATGTTTGTGATATACAGAAAAATGGAGCAGAAAAATATTTAAGTCATTCTATCTAATTGTGCCAATAACAGTGATAGGTTTCAGAGTTCCTGGGAGAGCTTCAAGCTCTCACTATTTTTTAATTATTATTTTTAAGAAATAATAATAAAAGAATTGGAAAAAGAATTGGGAAAGAATTTGAAAGAGAAGATTATAAATTTGGGGGACTGGGGTAGGATCTACTGAGTTATGAATAGTTCAAACAACCCCAAACTCCTCTAAGATATTTTAATTATTTTTAAAATTATTTATTTTTATATTTTAATTATTTTTAATTATTTTATTATTAATATTCAGAGGGTATACGTGCAGGTTTGTCCCATGGTTATGTTGTATAATGCTGGGGTTTGGGCTTCTGTTGAACCCATCATCCAAGTAGTGAACATAGTACCCAAAAGGTAGTTTTTCAACGCTTTCTTCCCTTTTTCCTTTCCCCTCACCAAGTTATTTTGATGCCTTTTTAGATCCAGGTAGAAATCAAAATTACCATGAAGTTCAGATTGATATTTCTTATGTAAATAAGCCACAATTTCCAAATGATTTGTGTAACAGTTATTCCATTGCATATCAGTTGCTTGAAAATTGGTTGGTGCTCAAGTTAGCCCAGAAAAGCTAATTTTCCTCCCTACTATAGTCAAAATTCTGCATATTTTGCCTATCAGTAGAAGGAACCAAAATTCTTCCTTCTATATGTTTTTGGGATATTAGACCACAGAAAGCTTGATAATACCTATGACCCAACAGAACTGAAAATTAATTGAATGAGAAGTTGTTTGTATATATGTTGCACAGCAGAGCTTGAAGAAAAGCAGTTTTAATTTGAGAAAAATGTGGCTATGGATGAGATATGCGTGGAAAATATAAATGGACTTCAAACGTTGGTGGCTATCTTTCTTTAGAATGTCTAGTTTTAATTTTAAGTTTAACATTTTTCTTCTGATTTATAAATACCACAAGAATTATATTATTTTATATTTGCTCCCAATGGAAGAGAGAACATGGAGGAATAAGAATATTGCTGAGGTAACTGGGAAAGAATTGGATAGAGATTATAAATTTGGAAGACTGTGGGTAGGATCTACTGAGCTATGAAGAGTTCAAACAAACAACCCCAAACTCATCTAAGAATAATTGCATAGCATGTGAACAAACATCCTGACAGAGAAGGGGCTGAGGGAGCTGTGAGGGAAAACTGTGAAGTGTGACAGTTTCTCTTTCCAGCCACCAGGATGCAGTGCAAGCCCAGGGCCACTTCTGGAACTCCAGGGCATGTGTTCCTGAGAGGACCTGGAGGTGGTCAAGCAGATGCAAGGTCCCTGCCCAACTTTCTGGAGTTTCATTTAACTGAAAGATTTAGGGAACAGGGTAACAAGTTATCATTTTATACTAAAACTACTAAGGATGTATTATGGAATACCATACAAGACATTTTCTTCAGAAAGAAAATGACACATGAGAATTTGGGATGTGGAAATGTGTCTCTAGACAAGCTTTCTGTGGCTGGGTTTAGAAATGTGGTTTAGGTGCTTTCCGTGGAGAAAGGCAACTAGAAATTTGAGGGACAAAAGAAGAAAAAAAAGGAGGTGGGTTTTCTTCAATCTGGGAGCAGAAGGGAAAGTCAAGAATAAATTACCCAAGGATAACTTCTGGGTATGTGGAAATAATCTTTCCTATATGTTCTCCCAAAAGATAAGGCTGTCCAAGGGTGAAACAAGTTTAGACCACTGCCCAACCAGAATAAGCCTGAACAAAGACCATCTTCTTTACAAAACAGAAGGTAACTGCCTTTGCTTATTTAAAAAAAAATTTTTTTTTACTAGTTTGAGTGTTACTAGCTAATTATGACTAATATGAGTTACCACTAGGATAGTCTAATTTGTAAAAGGAATACAGAAAATCAAACCCTCCAATGTGGAACTTTATAATGGCAATAATAGCTATTGCCAACACATTAAAACTGCCTATACACAAAAAAAAGATTCAGTTCATTTCAGCTTCACAAATATTTATTGAGCACATTTATGTGTCTTCAAAAATTCATTACATTAAAAGAAAATGAAGTCCACTTAATGAATATGTTATGTGCTCAAATAATGATGGTATGGAATGGAACACATCTGAAGTCTAGCAAAATAAGTTGTGAAGTATCAACAAACAAATTACCATTCTCAATCAGAATATAATTTTTAAAAATAATATTTATATGGCTCCAAGATAAAACTGAATAAAGAAAGAAAACTGACTTTTAAATCTATCTCAACTCAACCCACACATCTTTGTTGAAGTAATCGAAGGGCGTACATGTAAGCTGTCAAAACCATTAAGATAAAGGCATGCATGAATATCCCACCTGGAGAGCAATGTATAGTGAAAATGTTCAAGAATAACTAGCAATTGAAATATTTCCCAGACATTTGCTTTATCAAAAGGATTTCCATTTGTAAATTTTTCAATGTTCAGTTAAATGATAGGATATCTAAAAAATATATATTACACATACCTAATACCCAGCTTGAGCAAAATTTCGCTTTGGAGCCATGTGTTTTATTAATATAACCCAAAATCTCCTGCTAAAAAATTTGAATCACTGAATTTTTATAGATATTTTGAAAGCATTATTAAACTATTGCATGCTCTTTCTCTATTAGGGCCTGCTTTATTCTAGAGGGAATCTAACGTGAGTTTCTCCTCCACCTCTCTTCCTCTTCCTTCTTTTCCTCCTGTTTTGTATTCAATCATTGGTTATAATGTATTGCGTTCCAGCCATGGATCAGGTACTGTGCTGCTATTGCACATGCTTTCATTCATTAAACAGATAATTATGAATTGCTTACTTTGTGCTAGGCCCTGGGTATACTATGGTGAGCAAAAACAGATGCCAATAATCACAACAATCTACAAGCTGGGAATTTCCATTGCTATTTTATATTAAGAAAACCAAGGCTGAGAGAGGTTAATGTAGTTTGTAAAAAGAGGTAACTAATTAAACATGCTAGTATTATTTTTAACCCAATGAAACCAGGTGGCCAGGAGGATGTGACTACCTTTATCTAGTTTATAGAAAGGGTATCATTACCTCTTTTAAAGTGTGAGGGTTTTTTATTCATTTTTAACAACCACACTGAGGTATAATTGACATACAATGAACTGCCTGTTGTCAAAGTGTTCAATTTGATATCTTTTGACATATGTACACACCCATGAAACCATCACCATAATCGAGATAATGAACACATTCACCACTCCCAAAAGTTTATTCAAAGAGGAATTCCCTTTGGGATGCTTCCCTCCAGCACCTCCCTCACTCCCAGGCCACACTGGATCTACTTTCTATCACTATACATTAGTTTGCATTATCTAGAATTTTATATAAGTCATACAGTGTATACTCTTTTTGTTTATTTAAGATATGGGGCCTTGCTCCATCACCCAGGCTGAAGTGCAGGGGCATGATCATAGTTCACTGCTGCCTCTAACTTCTGGGCTCAAGCTATCCTCTCTCAGCCTCCTAAGAACTGGGACTACAAGCATGCACCACCACATGCAGCAATCTGGCTTCTTTTAATCAGCATGATTATTTTAGAATTAATTCATGTTGTCTGAATGCATCCTTTTTATTAGAGTGGCATTTCATTGTATGGATATACAACAGTTGTTTATCTATTCACCTGTTGATAAACATTTAGATTGTTTTCTGCTTAGGCCTATTACAAATAAAGCTTCTACAAACATTCATATATAAGTCTTTGTATGGACATATGCCTTCATATTTTCTTGGGTACATCCCTAGCAATAGAATGTTCATATTATATGGCAGGCATATGTTTAACTTTTTCAGAAACTGCCAAAGCATTTTCTAGTTTTACCATTTACATTCCCACTAGCAATGTATGTAGAGTTCCATTTTCTCCACATCCTTGCCAACAGTTGATATGGGTAATCTTTTTAGTTTAACCATTCTTAA
Organism: Alouatta palliata; assembly: GCA_004027835.1. Lineage (NCBI taxonomy): Eukaryota > Metazoa > Chordata > Mammalia > Primates > Atelidae > Alouatta > Alouatta palliata. Next base: position 84,336 of record PVKV010007144.1, on the reverse strand, counting down.
ATATGCATGGTCATATCTCATTTACACTTACCTAATGACTAAAGTTGTCAAGCAGATTTTCACGTTTTTTTGCCACCTTTATATCTTCCCCGGATAAGTGTCTGTTCAAATCTTTTGCCCATTTATCAGTTGAGTTGTTTGTTTTATTTTTATTTTTATTTTTATTTTTGAGACAGAGTCTCACTCTGCCACCTGGGCTGGAGTGCAGTGGTGTGATCTTGGCTCACTGCAACCTCTGCCTCCAGGTTCAAGTGATTCTCATGCATCAGCCAACCGAGTAGCTGGGATTTTAGGTGTGTGCCACCATGCCTGGCTAATTTTTGTGTTTTTAGTAGAGACAGGGTTTTGCCATGTTGGCCAGGCTGGTCTCAAACTCCTGTCCTCAAGCAATCTGCCCAAGTCAGCCTCCCGAAGTGCTAGGATTATGGGCATGAGCCACCGCACCTGGCGTGTTTGTTTTCTTATTATCGAATTCTAAGAGTTCTTAATATATTTTATATACTAGTTTTTTCTCAAGACTAGTGATAATGTGATTTGAAAATATTTCCTCCTAATTTGCAATTTGCTATCTCATCTCTTAGCAGTCTTTTGAAAATCAGAAGTTTTAGGCCGGGCGCGGTGGCTCACGCCTGTAATCCCAGCACTTTGGGAGGCCGAGGCGGGTGGATCACGAGGTCAAGAGATCGAGACCATCCTGGTCAACATGGTGAAACCCCGTCTCTACTAAAAATACAAAAATTAGCTGGGCATGGTGGCACGTGCCTGTAGTCCCAGCTACTCGGGAGGCTGAGGCAGGAGAAT